>ML108403.1:78709-109869 GCA_003697995.1 Taxidea taxus jeffersonii
TTCTGTTGCTTTGGGATGGAATGTTCTGAATATATCTGTGATGTCCATCTGCTCCAGTGTGTCATTTAAGACCTTTATTTCCTTGTTGATCTTTTGCTTGGATGATCTGTCCATTTCAGTGAGGGGTGTGTTAAAGTCTCCAACTATTATTGTATTCTTGTCAATGTGTTTCTTTGATTTTGTTATTAATTGGTTTATATAGTTGGCTGCTCCCATGTTAGGGGCATAGATCTTTAAAATTGTTAGATCTTCTTGTTGGACAGACCCTTTGAGTATGATGTAGTGTCCTTCCTCATCTCTTATTATAGTCTTTGGCTTAAAATCTAATTGATCTGATATAAGGATAGCCACCCCAGCTTTCTTCTGATGTCCATTAGCATGGTAAATTGTTTTCCACCCCCTCACTTTCAATCTGGAGGTGTCTTTGGGTCTAAAATGAGTTTCTTGTAGGCAGCATATGGATGGGTTTTGTTTTTTATCCATTCTGAAACCCTGTGTCTTTTGATTGGGGCATTTAGCCCATTTACATTCAGGGTAACTATTGAGAGATATGAATTTAGTGCCATTGTATTGCCTGTAAGGTGATTGTTATTGTATATTGTCTCTGTTCCTTTCTGATCTACTACTTTTAGGGTCTCTCTTTTCTTAGAGGACCCCTTTCAATATTTCCTGTAGAGCTGGTTTGGTGTTTGCAAAATCTTTCGGGTTTTGTTTGTCCTGGAAGCTTTTTATCTCTCCTTCTATTTTCAATGATAGCCTAACTGGATATAGTATTCTTGGCTGCATGTTTTTCTCGTTTAGTGCTCTGAATATATCATGCCAGTTCTTTCTGGCCTGCCAGGTCTCTGTGGATAAGTCTGCTGCCAATCTAATATTTTTAACATTGTATGTTACAGACTTTTTGTCCCGTGCTGCTTTCAGGATTTTCTCTTTGTCACTAAGACTTGTAAATTTTACTATTAGATGGCGGGGTGTGGACCGATTCCTATTGATTTTAAAGATTTTTTTTTAATTTATTTATTTGTCAGAGAGAGAGGGAGAGAGAGTGAAGGAATACAGGCAGACAGAGAGGCAGGCAGAGGGAGAAGCAGACTCCCTGCCGAGCAAGGAGCCCGATGTGGGACTCGATCCCAGGATGCTGGGATCATGACCTGAGCCGAAGGCAGCTGCTTAACCAACTGAGCCACCCAGGCATCCCCTGATTCCTATTGATTTTGAGGGGTGTTCTCTGCACCTCCTGGATTTTGATGCTTGTTCCCCTTGCTATATTAGGGAAATTCTCTACAATAATCCTCTCCAGTATACCTTCTGCTCCTGTTTCTCTTTCTTCTTCTTCTGGAATCCCAATTATTCTAATGTTGTTTCGTCTTATGGCATCACTTATCTCTCGAATTCTCCCCTCGTGGTCCAGTAGTTGTTTGTCTCTCTTTTGCTCAGCTTCTTTATTCTCTGTCATTTGGTCTTCTATATCACTAATTCTGTCTTCTGCCTCATTTATCCTAGCAGTAAGAGCCTCCATTTTTGATTGCACCTCATCAATAGCTTTTTTATTTCAACTTGATTAGACTTTAGTTCTTTTATTTCTCCAGAAAGGGCTTTTATTTCTCCTGACAGGGTTTCTCTAATATCTTCCATGCCTTTTTCAAGCCCAGCTAGAACCTTGAGAATCGTCATCCTGAATTCCAGATCTGACATATTACCAATGTCTGTATTGATTAGGTCCCTAGCCTTCGGTCCTGCCTCCTGTTCTTTTTTTTGTGGTGAGTTTTTCCGCCTTGTCATTTTGTCCAGATAAGGATCCACTGTTCTCCTTCTTAAGTGAACTTGGTCTTGGCTGGATTTCTTGGTGATCTTCTGGGGGAGGGGCCTGTTGTAGTGATTCTCAAGTGTCTCTGCCCCAGGCGGAATTGCACCGCCCTTACCAGGGGCCGGGCTAAGTAATCCTCTCAGGTTCGCTTTCGGGAGTTTTGTTCCCTGAACGCTTTCCGTAGAGTTCTGGAGGACGGGAATGAAAATGGCGGCCTCCCAATCTCTGGTTCGGAGGAGCCGAGAGCTAGGGGCCCCAGTCTTCAGTGCGCCTTCAGAGAAAAGCGTTTAATCACTCCCGCCTCCCCAGCCTCCGGCCACGCCTGGAGAAAATCGTGCGTAATCAGTCCCGTCTCACTGGCTTCTGGGAGCGCTCCGAGCTCACCCACCCTGTGACCAAGCATCTCTGTCTCTGGCAGAGTCCCACCTGGAGTCTCCGAACCCCGTAGATCCCTGAGCTCTCCCGGGTCGGAGTCTCCCCGGATCTTGTGGGGACCCCTCGCTCAGAGCACCGGCCCGTGTCACAGACCACGGCTCCAGGAAACCTCGGCTCTGTCTCCACAGCCGGCTTCCCCGCTCCAATATCTGTGAGCTCTGCGACACTCAGACACCCCAGATCCTTCTGTGATCCTGTGGGACCTGAGTCCACGCTGTCCCCGCGAGGTCTTCACCCCAGTTTAGCCTCTGGAGTGATGTCCCTCCCTGGAGCAGACTTTTATAAATCCTGATTTTGTGCTCCGTTGCTCCGCCGCTTGCCGGGAGCCGGCCCCTCCCCCTGGGGTCTATCTCCCCATCGCGTTGGATTCACTTCTCCACTGGTCCTACCTTTTAGAAAGTGGTCGATTTTCTGTTTCTAGAATTGTTGTTTTTCTTCTCTTCGATCTCCTGTTGGATTCGTAGGTGTTCGGAATGGTTTGATAGGCTATCTAGCTGATCTCCTGCTGCCTGATGTCGTCTCAGCCTGCTACTTCTCCACCATCTTGACTCCTCCCCCCTGTCATTAGTATTCTTTTTTTTTTTTTAAAGATTTTATTTATTTATTTGAGAGAGAGAGAGTGAGCGAGCACAGGAAGACAGAGAGGCAGGCAGAGGCAGAGGGAGAAGCAGGCTCCCTGCCAAGCAAGGAGCCCGATGTGGGACTCGATCCCAGGATGCTGGGATCATGACCTGAGCCGAAGGCAGCTGCTTAACCAACTGAGCCACCCAGGCATCCCTGTCATTAGTATTCTTGATGCATAATGACCAAGGCACCACTCGTCTGCAGAAGGGGAAATGCCTTGAATGCCTGCAGCTGTGTGCCCTGTCCTGCCCTCTCTCCTGCCCATGCACAGAGCTCAGGGCAGGGGGAACTGATAACGCTACTTTCTCTGGTTTAAAAAAATAAAGAAAGAGGGGCACCTGAGTGGCTCAGTGGGTTGAGCCTCTGCCTTCGGCTTGGGTCATGATCCCGGGGTCCTGGGATCGAGCCCCATATCGCCTCTCTGCTCAGTGAGGAGCCTGCTTCCTCCTGCCTCTCTGCCTATTTGTGATCTCTGTCTGTGAAATAAATAAAACCTTTAAAAAAAATAAAGAAAGAAAGAAATTTATTTATTATGAAAGTAATGCATGCTTATTGTGTGACATTTTGGAAATGCAAAAACAATATAAAGAAAAAAGTCTAGGGGGCCTGGGTGGCTCAGTTGGTTAAGCCTCTGCCTTCAGCTCAGGTCATGATCCCAGGGTCCTGGGATCAAGCTCCACATTGGTCTCCCTGCTCAGTGGGGACCTTGCTTCTCCCTCTGCCACTCCCCCTGCTGTGCTCTCTTGCTCTCTCTCTCTCTCTCTCTCTCTCTGTCAAATAACTAAAATCTTAAAAAAAAAAAAGAAAAAGAAAAAAGTCCAAGTCACCCAACGCCCCCTGTGAGGGCTCAAGGGGGCTGATATTTACTAAGTTCTTGCCAAGAGCCAGGCACCCAGCATTTCACAGCTCTTGCAAGAACCCTGAGAGGAAGGTACTTGTGTTATCTACACCTAACAGAGGAGGAAACTAGGGCCCAGGAAAGCTGATCTGCAAGGGGCTCCTCATTAGCAAGTGGGAGAGCCCATGTTCAAACACAGGGAGCCCGGGTTCCAGGACTTAACCACATGGGTAGCCTTCGGCTATAGAGCTGCTTCAGTCTCAAAGTGTGTGCCCAGGAACCCTCAGGGTGCAGAAGGAAACTCACAGGGCTTCCAGCAGGTATTTTAAGTTTTGAGTGGAAACCTAGCAATGTCTGTCACACATCGTACAAACTACTATTGTTCAGCTGTTTGAACCCAACTACTTAATTCACCAAACTCTCAGATTTTTATCCGGTGGGGGGCAGTGTCCAGGGGCTCCATAAAAGAATTCCTGAGGCACAACGGGGCACCTGGGTAGCTCAGTCATTTAAGCATCTGCCTTTGGCTCAGTTCATGATCTCATGGTCCAAGGATCAGGCTCCTTGCTCAGCAGGGATCCCGTTTCTCCCTCTGCCTGCTGCTCCCCCTGCTTGTGCGCACACACTCTCTCTCTGACAAGTAAATAAAGTCTTTTAAAAAAAAAATTCCCGAGGCACCAACAGTTCCATGAATCAAGAAAGTTTGGGAACCCCCAGCTACTGGCTTTCAAGCGTAAACAATTTTTCTTTTTCAGCTTACAAAAAGGAACCCAGGAAGCGTATCCAACTTTAGAACTTGCTTTTTTTCCTTTCACCGTCTTGAGAATATGTTTGTGTGTAATTAAATGATTTCTTCTTGCTTTGTTAGATACATATTTTTTCAGGTTTCTCCCATTTTCTAACTAATGTGTGAACGTCTTCGTGAGTAAGGATACCACCGCATGGCATGGCTGGAAGTTGCGTCTATGTTTAAGACTTTCAATATGTGGCCAAACTGCTTTCCAGAAAGGTCTTCTTTAACAGCATTTTGACGATTAGTGTGTCAAAATAACACATTTACTGTATATCATCCCGTATAGTACCACTTAAAGAATAATTGTCGTTTAATAGACTAAAAAGGTTTTATCATGACTGTTTTGATGTATTTTCACAGTTGCTATTGAGTTTGGAAATTTTTTCATCTGTTTATTGGCCACTCATAGTTCTTTGGCAAATTATCTATTCATGTTCCTTGCTCATTTTTCACTTGGAATGCTCATCTATTCCTTATTGATTTGCAAGAAGCTCCATCCAATTTTAATGAAAAGTTTAAATCCCCAATGCAGCTGTCAGAAATGCTGATGGCTGCAGTTCTCTGCAGATCTAATTGTTTTAATAAGTTCCACTAATGATTCAGAGGCTAATGAAGGTGTAGATCTGATTGATGGAGCCTAGAAAAGCGATGTAATTAGGAGTTTCCTCTCCCAATGAAAAGAGCCAACTATATTTATCAGTTCAACTTCCTACTTTTCTTCCTATTTTGAAAAAATACATTTAAATATATCCCACTGGTCCCGGCAGGGTGGTGGGGAGGACACTAGAACCATGTCTGGTGGTTATATAACCCTCCAATTAAGTTAGGGTCGTATCTCCTCTTTTAGGTTTCATACTCTGTCTTCAAAGTGCAAGCTTCCAATCTCTTCAGTTCATTTCTGCCTCGGCAGCCTCCAGAACTGGGAGCCAGGATGTCACCTAGCAACCAGGACTCTGCTTATAGAAACAGGAGCCTCAGCCTGGCCAAGAGAGGAAAATCACCAGTTGGAATGAAAAGTTTTAGCTTTGAACTAGAGACCAGCCAGAGGCACAACACCTACTGAGATGTCATGGCCAGATGTCCTAGAAACCCAGGTTCGAAGAGTTGGGGAGAGGGATGATTTCAGGAACAACCTCCGGAAGCTTTGCTCCCTAGCCTAAGGGGTCACAAGAAGGTGAGTGCTCCTCTATCTCTCACCCCCTGAGTTTCTGAGACAAGTAGCTTCATCTTTTGGGACCCCTAATGGTCAGTATTGGGAGGTCAGTCTTGGGACACCACAGAGTTCAGTTCTTCACTCAAGAACTTGGGTATGAGGGCTGCTCCCTGGGGATTCAATTTTCTCATCTGGGTCTGAGTAAGAATATGTAAAAACCTCCCAGGGGGTTCCCACACTGTGAGGTTAAGGGTTACATTAACACCCCTAGGGTGTCCTGCATCCATCATCCATTGTCAGAAGGAGACGTGTGGCCAGAAGTGGGGAAAAGCTGGATTCACTGAGTTTCTGAGGGAAGCAGAAACTTCTAGCCTCCAGTGTTATAATCCTATTGGCAGAATGCCCCTATTTACTAGTTATAGTATCTTGTCCACCCCCCCAACACACACACACACACACACACACACACACATACACACACACACACACACTCATTTACACACCCATCATAGATTCCCATTCTTATTTTTCCTTCTCTTTCTCCATGGGACTTGCTCTGGCCAAGGAAATATACTCAGCATCGCTGGACAGGAGCAGGGACCTTAAATGTTCTTTGGTGGTTTGACTTGCTCTTCTACTCCCTGTTATGAAAAGCTAAGCCCCAGGTAGCCACTGGTCCAAGGAGAATGAGGAGACAATGTATTACACACCTGAACTTTCCTGTAGGCTGAAATAGAGCCAACCCAGCCAACCTTCAGGCCCACGAACAAGACAAACAAAAGGTTTCTGGTTGTAAGTCACTGAGCTTTGAGGACTATTTGTTAAGGACTATTCCACTATTCTGACTCCTTATCACTATTTCCTTCTAGATTTCCTGGTCCCTGGATTTTCTGAGGTCTGGTTGGTCAGCTTTTCCTTTAATCTAGGAGCTTTGTTGTAGCTTTCTAATAAAATCTTCTCTTTGCTAAAGTTAGTTGGAATTGATTCCGGTGGCTTGTAACTCAGAACCCTAACTGGTAGGGCTCATCTACCAACTCCTTATCGAATCTCCCACTCCTTGGTCTGAATTCAGAAGCTTTCTCATATGATCGAGTAGTCTATTTCAGTCTTCCTTCCCCTTATCCTTTTCTTTTCAGACAGCCTCTGTGGCATCCAGCTGAAACAATTTGCGTGCTGGACCATGTCTGGGGGACTTTGCATACACTTGCTTTGTCTCCAGTTGCTGAAGTCCTGTGCCCCTTTCAAGGCTTCACTCAAACACAATCTCCTCTTTGAAGCTTTTCCTCATTCTCCTGGGAGATCCCCTCCACTCTGCCATACTAGAAGCAATTGCCCCTGGTACAGATGGAGTTGACCTTCCTTGACAACGTTGCTATAGTTGATTCCCCACTAGAGGGGAATCCACTGAGGCCATTTCTCAGGGGAAGCAGAGAGAATCCAGGTTGTTTTCCTTCACATTCATTCCTGCTCATTGCTTTCCAGTATTTCCTGACTCTTGGGGTCACAGCCTGGTGTTATCTATTTTTGAACCCATGAGGCCAAGCTCAGACCTAGAACAAAGGTGTGCTCTAAAGTACTGTTGGTTATTTGAATGCAGACATGAACAGCTGTCCATCTTTTCTAGAATTTCAGGCCAGAATAAACACATAGTAGAAATCTATTTGGGGGAAATGTTTCCTTTGAGCCCCAAATGGGACATGATGATCATCTTATTTACCTACCCAAAGATGAAGTTGGATCTGGGGTGAGCCACAGGCCAAACTTTGTGGGAAAATATCCAAATGAAGCATCCAACACCTGAAATTCACTCGGTCTGCTGCAGTTGATGGGACCATCAGACATCCAATACATGTAGCCCAAGAAATGAAGTCCAGTGCAGGGAAGCAAGAAGCCAAAACTTACACAGACAGTTGAGAATTAGAAGCCAGGTCCCCAGATCATTCATCCTTTTTTTCTTATAAGGAGTAGCAGACCAGAAAGGGTCCAAGCTGGGTTTTTCCATTTTCTGTGGTTCTTCCTACACAGCCCGTTGATGGGGAGGGCACCACCATCCCTGTACAAACCTCCACAGACACAAAGGCTGCTCTTCTGTGCCCGGGAGGATTCTTAAAATAATAATGCTGCCTGCCTCTGTGGGCTGAAGCCAGCTGTCTTGGTACACTCAGTTCCTGAATTACAATTTCCTGCTTTTTACTTGTGGTGATAATTAGTGTCACAGTAACTGGTCAGTCATGCCCACTTCTGTCCTTGTAGTCAAGGCTTGATTAGGCAGGAAAGAGATCCAGGAAGAAAGGAACCAAGTGAGAACCATGGAATGGAGCAAGCAGAACTTTGGGAGCCAGAAAGATATGAGTTCAAATCCTGGCTTTGCCCGTTGCTGGCCCTGTGGTCTCCATTTTCTTATCTGTCTAGTGGGAGTAAAAATGGTGCCCATTTCAGGAAGCTAAGGTGAAGTAACTGTCATGTCTGACACAATCAGGTAGTTAGTGAGTTTTATCTTACTCTGTAGGATAAGGAAGAAGCTGTCTTAGATTGGGCTACCGTAGAAGCAGACTTCTGGGTCAAGCTTATTTGGGAGGTGTGCCTAGAAACATTAATATGAAGGCAGGGAATGTGTTGAAAAGGGGATAAGAGCGATACTAGGTGCTCTGACATGTCAGTTACCCATGTTAGCATTTGGAGTTCAGTCCTACCCAGAACCCCTGGGACACAGGTAGAACACACTTCAAAGTTGTCTCTCTTACAGAGGGCGAGGAGGTTGGAGTATTTATTCACCCCAACTCCCACCCAACATTGATTGAACGTTGCTGGGGAGTGAGGATTAACCCCCCAGAACAACTTGCACCTGGTGCCAGCTCAGTGGGCTTAAGTAGCCAGAGAGTCCTTCTTCAGGCAGCAAGTTGCAGCTGCTGGAAACTGGACATCATGGGGTCCATGTGCAAGGGCGTGGTCAAGGTGGGGCCCCTACAGCATCTGCTACAAGGTCCCAAAATTCATCAGGAGAAGTAATATCTGTCACATCAGGTCTGAGCTGGGGCTAGAATCGGGACACCAAACCTGGAAGTCAGAAGTTGGTGCAGGTAGTAGTGGGGAGTGAGTCAGAGATGACGTTAGGAGTCCTGGACATTTGCCATCAACTGTCCTGGAAGCCCAAGCCCCACATTCCTGAGTGCTGGTTACACTGTGAGGCAAGTCAGATTTCTCTGTTAGCATGGCCTGGGACAACTCAGGATTGCGTTGAGAGCCTTTCTCATTCAAAACATAATGGTCCCTGTTTCCCATATATACTCTCCCCCACTCCCATAGAGGTTTAAAGCTTAAGCTCTGGTACTGAGTATTGGGGAAGGGTGTGTGTGTGTGTGTGTGTGTGTGTGTGTGTGTGTGTGTCTGTGTGTGTGTGTGCATGCGCGGGTGCAGGTCCTTGAGGAACTATGGAGGGGATGACCACTTGGCTCATGAAGTGCAGTGATTTCAATCTGGGCTGAAAACAGAATGAAGGAGGCTGTGCATGAGAAAGGACCTGAATTCTGTGTGAATCCTCCCAATACACAGCCTCCCTTAATGGCCAGCAGAAAGAAGTATTTGGAGATGCCTTGTGCTTTTTAAGTCAAGTGTCAGAAATTCCCACCGCGTTCGGGTTTGATTGGATTTTTTGAGTTGCCCGAATGCTTTTCTCATAGAATCACAAAAAGGTGCTAAGCTTTGTGACTTCTGGTATAAACGAAATGAGAAAGAAACATCCAAGTGCCTGGCCAACCTCAAGGAAAAATCACCCATGAAAAGAACTTTGAGCATCCAATTTCCATTAGAGCCTTCTTGGGGGTTAATAAATATATGTACTGACAACAATGATGATTATTAGCGATAATCATCTATTAGCGATAATCATCACTCTGGCTATTTTAGCAAGTGCCGTTTCTTGAGAGCCTCCTATCTGCCGCTTATCTAGATTTTCATATCTTACTACATTGAAGCCTCACAGGAATTCAGATAGGAAATAAAGGCACCAAGAGGTTAATTGATTTGCTCCAGGTTGCATGTCTGCTAGGTGGTGGGGCTGGGATTCAGCACCAGATTTCTGTCTTCAAAGCCGGCTCTTTAAATGCTTCACGACAGGTACCAGGTGATATAGTTGAAACTGATTTCCTTTGGTGGTAAAAGGTTGTTCTTGGAAGCATTGAGATCATTTCTTGACTTCTTCATCATAATGAGAATGTACAGATGCCCACAGCCACATGGAATCCATGGTTTTGACTGAGCTTCCAGGTTTGGTGATGGCTCACCTTCATGGCTGCAAATTTATAGACCAGATCCAGCCTCCAGATCTGCTCAGACTGCATGGTGTTGTACAGTAATTCGAAGTTACACTTACAACTTGGGAGATCTGATATCAAAATTGGGATTTCAGGGGCACCTGGGTGGCTCAGTGATTTAAGCCGCTGCCTTCGGCTCAGGTCATGATCTCAGGGTCCTGGGATCGAGTCCCGCATCGGGATCTCTGCTCGGCAGGGAGCCTGCTTCCTTCTCTCTCTCTCTGCCTGCCTCTCTGCCTACTTGTGATCTCTCTCTGTCAAATAAATAAATAAAATCTTTATAAAAAAAATCGGGATTTCAAGCTCTTTTGGAAAAATCAAAGGATATGTAACACTGATGGAAGCTCCCTCTTGGGTTCACCACAATCCCCACCTGTCCCTACTGCCTCCCTGTCATTAGCACCAAGTGTTGAGGCCATGTAGCATCACACTTTGCACTGTTTGGAGTTTGTTTGTTTAGAGTAAATTAGATTTTTTCTAATTCCTTTATCCTGCCAATTGTTTCCTCACTTTTCCTAGCCTTTTTAAGCATTTGCATTTTTGACACTTGAAAATCAATTCCCTCCCAATACAGCTCTTTAGAGACATAGGGAAACCATCTGGGGTTTTATCCTGTCCTCTCTTCTGTGCTCTTGTCCTGCTGAATGGCACAAAGACACCAAATCACCTTCAGACAAGCCTTTTTTTTTAAGATTTATGTAATTTTAGAGAGAGGGGAGGGGCAGAGGGAGGGGGAATCTAAACAGACCCCACACTGAGCTCAGAGCATTAGGCGAGGCTCCATCTCATGACCCTGAGATCATGACCTGAGCCAAAATCAAGAGTCAGACCCTTAACTGACTGAGCCACCCAGGTGACCCCAAACAAGCCTTTTAAAATTGTGGATCTAACACTTGTTATTGCTTCTTCAGTCTCTGCTTCCTCATTTGGGAAATGCCTCCTGGTCACTTCGTCTGGAGAATTAAACCAAACGCCAAGCCAAATGACCAGGTCACCCAAAACACTGGGACCTGGTCCATCATCAAATGAGCAATCAGCTATATCATTAGATCCTTTGAAGTATTCTGTCTTCATTGATCAGTTCATCTTGGTTCCATAACAGGAGTTTATGGAATATTGAACAATTGTTGTTCTCTGCTGCCACAGCTGGAGACCGAGGTGCCAGGACAGAGTGGTGGGGGAGGTTGACAGGGAGAAAGGGGACAGGGGAGAGGCAGGCTCGTCAGGGTGGGAGCATAAAGAGAATGCATTCCTAGGACTGTGTTCTTTATTATAAAGACTTATAAATACATTATCCTTATGAATAAGAAAACATGAGTAAAGAATATGCTCATAAAAATTCTCCTTATTAAAGAATATATCATACTTCTTTCTCTCCCTCTATTTCCCTTCTCTCTACCCTTAGGCCCCAGGAGCAGCAGAGGAAGTGGGAGCAAGGACACTGTGAAGTCTCTGTGTAAATGTTGTTATGAGCACAAAATGAAAACTGGTCAATTAAAACTAAATAATGAGACAAACCAAGTAAATTTATCAAAGTTGCCATTCAGCCAATTGGGAAATATACACATATGTTCATTGTAGGTACTTTGGAAGATTAAATGAGCTAATGATTCTCTCACCTGTAGCCCAGCATGCTTACAAACGGTGACTATCATTACGCGGATCCAGATCGTGCCACCCGCCAGCCTGTCACCCAGATTACCACCTGAGTCAACTTTGACCCCTGCTTCCTGCCCACTCTCAAGTCCAGTCAAAACCAAGATTCAACCTGCATGGTGACTAACAGAGCCGCAAGTGTGGAAAGGAAGACATCAAGGATGTCTTCAGGGTAAGCCAGGAGTCAGCTCATGATGGAGTGAGCAGAAGGGTAGAAATCCAGGACAAGCCCCAGGCCCACAGGAGAATCAACCCTTTGCAGTGTGGAAGAATGGGTCCCTCGATGAAGGCTGATGAACCACAGAAGTCTGAACAGGTAGGAGCAGAGGTGGCCCACTGGCAGGGCCTCCCACCCTCTGCCCGGCAGTGGCTGGTATCACAAGAAGTTCACACTCAGGTTTCACGATTACTAAGCCACCATCAGATAACTTGGCTTCTGGAGGAGTGATGCCCCCAGGGACAGAATGTGCTCACCCTACTGATTTGAATGTCCCATCTGCTTGAAATTAACAAATTTTCTTTCTGGTCTGTTCTCATCTTGGGTCCTTCATTGGCAATGTTGATTCAAGCATCCAATAACTTTTGGACTTCAAAGATTACATTTCTGAACTTACACAGCTAAGGATCAGACCCCAGGGGTGGACGGTGATTCATCCTCCAAGGTCAATGTCCCCTGGTGGGGGTTGTCTTTGCATGGCTAGTGCCCAGCCCCCCACTAGGGCAGTGGGGTCTTCCCATGGGCAACCTCAGCCACCTCAACAAGACACCAGTCCTGGAGCAGAGGGAAGGATACAGCATGGCTGCCACAGAAAGTCAGGTTTCAAGTTCCTTGCAAGGCAATAGCAAATTGTGATTTTGAGCAGGACTTATGGCCTTTCCTAATACTGCTGGAGAGGAAGGGGGAAAGATCCTCCCCACATTAGCCTGAAAATCTAATTGAGGCAAATTCTGTTGCCTAGACAATGGCATATTAAATTGTTCAGCAAAAGCAAGAATTTATAAAAAATCGTCCCTGATCTATAGAACTAAGGAACATAATAAATCTTCCAGGATTTGTAGCAACGCTTAGGATAGATCATGCTCAGAAATTGCATTAGCATGTAGATGAGATGGGCAGAGGGCTGCAGGCTCCTGAAGCAAGAGGACATGGAACCAGAGAAGTCTGGCCTCTTGCGATAATGAGTGTGTCTCCAGAGCACATCCAAGAGAAGGAAAGGGCTGAAGGGAGAGCGTCCTGATGGCCTACCTGATGCAGGCACAAAGCTGATAACCTTGACTGTGTATCATCTCTTTGCATTGTCACCATGTGCCATCTTGCTGGTTTTTTAAAATCTCCATTACGTTAAGTTTCTTAGGGAGACAAGTGAGAGAGAAGCTTAAATAAAAATAAAAATAAAAAGCAGGTGTTATTAGATAAATCCTGCTGGATCCAACAGAGAGAAAAGGGAAAGCTAACCCAAGGCTAGAGAAAGAGCATAGCCAACAGCACCAGGGCTGTGGACTCGGCAGTGGGTTTGCTGACTGCCTCCTTGCTGCCCTGACCCAGCAACTGAAGATCTTGGGCCTTCAGTTCAAGGACAGAGAATGTGGAGGTTGGAGCAAGATTGGGTTTCCTCCTGGATCTGTTGGGGACAGCTAAGGGTGTGGGGACATGCAGTGTAGACAAAACTGATGAGGACTTATCCATGATCCCAGAGGTGCAATGATGGCAAAATTCCCCCAGGACCCAGCAGAGGGTGCATCCCTGCCCTCTTAGTTTTCTCTTGGGCATCTCTCTTCCAGGGGCCCGCGTGTTCATCAGGCCACTCGCTTAGGGGCAATGGAGAATGCAGCCTCTGAAATTTAACAAAGCATGATTATTTGACAGCCGCCCTCGCCCCCACCGCCGCATGGCCTTAGAGCATCAGCAGCAAGTGTCTCTGTTCTGTTGTTGTCACTTGGTTTTCAGATGGTCAGTTCAGCTTGTCTGGAGCTTCTCTTTTTTCTGGAGGCATGAACTGTAGATGATCTCCAACTGCTGAAATATTCTGATATTTTGCTGGTCTGCCCCCAAGTGCTTCGCCATGGGCCACATGATCTGGCTCCAAGTCAACAAAGACAGGTAGCTTGATGGACAGTATTTGTCCCTGCCATTCCCAAAACCCATTTCTGTATCAAAAAGAATGAGAGAGGCCAACTTGTGCAGATTCAAAACTACACCAAATCCTTTGCGTGCATAATCTCACTTAATGCTCACGGCAACTGGGTGATAAGGCTATTTCTCAATTTTTCTTCTCATTTGACAACGAGAAAATTCAAGTGTAGAGAAATGTCACAGCTAGCTCAAAAGTCATGCTTAGCAAATGACAAAGCAGGATTGGAATTCAGACAACCTGAGTCCAGATCTAAGTGCTTCATCTCTATGCTGCTGCTTCTGAAAAGAAAGAAAGGAAAACAAAGTTGTGGTTATGGTTATGGTTATGGTTATTCCACTAATATATGGCTGTATAAGTAGCCAGACAGAGGGACTTACACTTACAACAATCATTTACTTTCTCACGAATCTGCAGTTTGGGTTCAGCAGGGATGGCTTGTCTTTGCTCTGCATGGAATCAACAGGGACAGCTGGATTGAGGCAGGAAGATCTACTTCCCAAGTGGTTCAGTCATACTGCAGGTAAGGTGGTGCTGGTTGTTGGTTTTTCTCCATATAGGCTTTTCCGTGGGCAGCTTGGGCTTCCCCCTCAACCTGTGGGCTTGGGGAATGTCAAAGAATTTGGGGGCCATATTTTAAACCCACCACATTTGCTTAAGTAGAGGGGGATGTTTATTGGAAATAGTCATGGATTCCTGAAGAAGGGCAGGAACCAACAAAAAATGCAAACCCTTCAGTACTAAGAATGATCGATTTCCTTAGATGTCTCTAGAAATGTGCCATCAGAGTGACTCAGCCCAGCTGTCTTCCAACCACTGTGCTTCTCATTGCAAGATCCCAAACTCCTCAAAAAGGTAATCAAAGTATCACACTGGGGTCAGGGGCCAACCCTGGATTCATCAACTATGGCCGAAGGCCTAAGCCTACACTGCAGACAGTCTTCCAGAGGAGGGAAACATTTAATGCCCTGTTTTATAGCTGAGTAAACTGAAACTCAGTGAGTCTAAGTCATTTACTCAAAGTCACACAACTGGTAAGTTGCGAAGCAGAGTTTGTGCTCAGGATCTTTCTGCCTCCCATACAGAGGCTTGGAGTGAATAAAATTCAGAGCTAGGCAGCTGTGGGGTTTGTCAAGTTCCTTTGGTGAAAGTGGTTGGTGGTCAGCTGAGCCATGTTACATAAGACTTCCCTCTGTAATGTAAACTTGTTCCACCTGTATTAAAGTCAAAGAATCAGAGTGTTCTCTGTGTGTATGAGTACCCCACCCTCAGAGCATCTGATCTAGCAGGTCGAGGATGGGGTCTAAGAGTTTACCTTTTAACCAGTTCCTAGGTGCTCTTGTTGCTGGGCGAGATACCACACTTTGAGGACCACTAATCTGAAAGAACAGACATCTGGATTATAGAATTTATTTTTCTCAGAGCTTCAGAGGTACATGGGTCAAGGATGACTGTTTAGCAAATACTTACACTCCTCACCACACCTCCATGGGAGGAGTATATTGCCCTGTCCCACTGATGCTGGACTAGGTCATGTGACTTATTTTGGCTTCATGGTTGGTGTGTATGTTTCTGCCCTTAAACTTGGTGTTTGACCATATTATTGCTTTGGCCAATGGGATGTTGGCAGATGTGACATGAACAGAGTGAAATATGCTTGTGTGGTTGGGCTTGCCTTTCTGTGCTGCTGTCATGGAAAGAGCTCCCAAGGGTAGGTCAGTGGTGGCAGAAAAATGAAGAATTAATGCAGCAGACTTGAACCCAACTGTGAGCTGTAGTGAAGTCCTGCTGAGCCCTGCAGAACTTAAATTGGGTGACCCCTGAAGATTTGCAGGCATAAGAGAGAAAGAGAAACACCCACTGTTGGAGCCCAGTTGACATCTGGATAGTTTTTATACAGCATTATGGTGGCAAGAGGTAACTGATACAGTGATCAATGTTGGACCTTCCCAGTTCTTTAAAATTGACCATCTTTCTAAATGCCTACTTCAAGACCTAGATAAAATCGTGAATTTGTATTTGTCAGATTTCAGTATTTCAATCTACATGAATTTGTTTAAAGAAAGCTTTTTTTTTAAGATTTTATTTATTTATTTGTCAGATAGCACAGAAGCGAGCACAGGCAGACAGAGTGGCAGGCAGAGGCAGAGGGAGAAGCAGGCTCACTGCTGAGCAAGGAGCCCGATGTGGGACTCGATCCCAGGACGCTGGGAACATGACCTGAGCCGAAGGCAGCCACTTAACCAACTGAGCCACCCAGGCGTCCCTAAAGAAAGCTTTTTTTAATGAGTTAACTAAACCAAGAGATAATTTAAGAATTTCATTTAATGGCTATCAGACACATGAAAAAATGTTCATCATCACTATCCATCAGGGAGATTCAAATCAAAACCACATTGAGATACCACCTTACACCAGTTAGAATAGCCAGCATTAACAAGACAGTAAATAACATGTGTTGGAGAGGATGTGGAGAAAGGGGAACCCTCTTACACTGTTGGTGGGAATGCAAGTTGGTGCAGCCACTTTGGAAAACAGTGTGGAGATTCCTTAAGAAATTAAAAATAGAGCTTCCCTATGACCCTGAAATTGCACTACTAGGTATGTAACCCAAAGATACAGATGTAGTGAAAAGAAGGGCCATCTGTACCCCAATGTTCATAGCAGCAATGGCCACTATCCCCAAACTGTGGAAAGAACCAAGATGCCCTTCAATGGACGAATGGATAAGGAAGATGTGGTCCATATACACTATGGAGTATTATGCCTCCATCAGAAAGGATGAATACCAACTTTTATATCAACATGGATGGGACTGGAAGAGATTATGCTGAGTGAGATAAGTCAAGCAGAGAGGGTCAATTATCATATGGTTTCACTTACTTGTGGAGCATAAAAAATAACACGGAGGACATGGGGAGATGGAGAGGAGAAGGGAGTTGGGGGAAATTGGAGGGGGAGATGAACCATGAGAGACTATGGACTCTGAAAAACAATCTGAGGGTTTTGAAAGGGCGGAGGCTGGGAGGTTGGGTGAGCCTGGTGGTGGGTATTATGGAGGGCACGTATTGCATGGAACATGGGGTGTGGTACATAAACAATGAATTCTGGTACACTGAAAAGAAATTTTAAAAATAATAATAATAATAGAAAGGAATTTCACTTAAAGATAATGATAAAAGGATGAGCTGAGCCATTTTTTTTTTTTTTTGCTGGCCATGTAGAGCAATCAAAGCCAACTGGCTTAAAGTAAGCATATGATTCTGAATTTTGAAAGAAGCTGGAAAAAATGAAAGCCAACATTGAAATGACAATGCATCTGGAAGAAGCCAGACTTTATTGCTAGGATAATAAATTAGGAATTTCTAGAAAGAAAGTCTATATGAAATGACAAAAAGTGACCCCAAATCACAAGTACTTCAAAGGCCAGAGCTCACAGGAGAGCTTAGGCGATTTACTGACTTCTTTGCCAGCTCCCATTTCATTTTGCAGAGATCACTGCAATAGATAAAATTCTACAGAAATAAATCTGCCTTTGCCAAAAGAAATAGTCATACAGACTGTTATTTACATCTGTCCTTCAAAACACCTCAGAAGTCTGGTCACTGGCTTTCATTAGAATCCAAATGGATTACAGGCAGACTTGTGCTTCTTATTCTAAAACACATAAAGCTAGAATTTGGGGCTTTCTTCCAGGGAAAAGAAACATCCTCTGCATCACACTGTAGTCTAACAAGCACTTAAAAAGTTTTAAAAATGTCAATTGTAGCAAAACAGAGCTGGCCAATTACATTTCAGGAAGCCAAAGGAACAGGAAAACAGATTAAACTCAGAGAGCACATATGGATCACTCATTCTATGCCAGGAATTGTGCTCAATGTTGCATTTACAAAGTCTTTTACTAATAGCAATAATCAACATTATGGATTGTGTCTATGGATTTCTCTATTTCCTTGTTCAACAAGTTTTAGAAAGGTATTCCTTCATTATTGAATGTACTAAATTAGGCCACAGCAGATAATATAGAAATCGTAGGGGGAGGGGGGAAGGTATAACACATATAGACAATTTCAGTGCCGTGGAAGAGATAGTCTTGGACAAATCATCCAGGCTTTCACTCTACTCAAAATTATAGGGGCGCCTGGATGGCTCAGTGGGTAAAAGCCTCTGCCTTCGGCTCAGGTCATGATCCCAGAGTCCTGGGATCAAGCCCCACATCAGGCTCTCTGCTCAGCAGGGAGCCTGCTTCCCCTCCTTCTCTCTCTGCCTGCTTGTGATCTCTGAAATAAATAAATAAAAATCTTTAAAAAAATTATATGTCATACAGACCCCAATTGTGGTGTTAATTTCCCAACTTCCCAACAGATTTCCCAGTTTGGGGGCAGGGAAGGAAACTGAGGCTTGGAAAGCTGATCACCGTTTAGGAGTTCCATGGCTAGTAAGTCAGGGGTCTGGAACTAGAATATAGATCTAATGAAATCCCAGGTCCCTGCTCTAAACCATCATGTCCCTAAACTGCCCCAATTTTAGCTGAAGGGAATTTTTTAAATACATAAATTGTTCAGGCCAAGCAGAAGAGATAACTTGACAGGATATTAAAAGTGAGAAAGAAGATGGTTATGTGGCAACTGACTTCGAGTGTTCCCAGAAAGCTGACCTTCAGCCAGCAGCCAAGCAAATGCAGGCTGGGTTGACCCTCAGAATCCTTGAGGCCAGGAATGCCAGACACTGATTGCTCTGGGAGTGTGGAGGAAGGGAGGGCTACATGGCCCAAACTGCTTAAGAATCAGTGCTTAAGAATCAGTGAAAGCCCATCTCGCCTTTTCCACTCCTTGCAGCCGATGCCAGCCCCTACCCCTTATGGAAAACCATCACTCTGGGGAGGGCAAGGTGTGGTTTTTCGACGGAGGATGTCAGGCACAGTTCAGGGTGGGAGTACCATACTGCAATCAGGAGGTTTCAATGAACACTTATATACTTGACAACTAAGCCATAGCCCATTCCTTGGCTTTCTTCCCAAACTGGACAGTCAGGTCTATCTACCTGATAGGAGGTTCTGTCAGCCTTCTCTGGGAACTATGATCAGCCTAAGAAGGCAGACTCTAAAGAAGGCAGACTTTAAGACCTGACACCAGTAATGCCCATGAAACAGCCCAGCCAGATCATCCTGTGGTGAAGCCCACCTTCTCCAAGAACAGTCCACCCACAGCCTTCAAGCACCCAATCAGCTCTTTGCTTTCCCACTTTTAAACATGAAACAGCAAGCAAGTATCAATAGACATTTGAGAAATAACTTTAAATAAATAACTAAAAAAATTTATAGAGAAGATAATCTGCTGCAAATAGTAACAAGATCTGTCATAAGAAAAGGACGTATATTACATCTTCAAAACAAGAACAGGGCACTGAAGGAAAGAAAAAGAGAAAGGAAAAAAGGAAGAAAGAAAGATGAATATTCAGAGAGCAAATAAGGCCCTTAGAAATTAAAAAGCATGACAATAGAAATGAAAAATCAATAGAAGTTCTGGACAAGAAGGTAAGGAGATTTTCCAGAAAGTAGAGGAAAGTATCAAAGAGAAAAAAAAAATGGAGAGAAACTATTAAATGAATGAATGACAAACACAGGATGTGCAGGATCCATATACCAGGAAAACCAGAAAGAACAGAGAAATCAGAAAAGAAGAAATGATCTACAAAATAATCCAAGACGATTGCCCAGAACTCAAGAACATAGATTGTCAGAAAGTTTTCATTGTATTGGATCTTTAAGTACTTGAGGCATGTCATCATTAAATTTCAGAATACTAGGGACCATCCTACAATCTTCTAGAAAGAAAATACAGGTCATATACAAAGAACCAGAATCAGAATGGCTTCAGACTAATCAAAAGAAATGTAATCAATATTCTTTTTTTTTAATTTTTTTTTTAAGATTTCATTTATTTATTAGAGAGAGAGAGAGCGAGCACAGGCAGACAGAGAGGCAGGCAGAGGCAGAGGGAGGAGCAGGCTCCCTGCCGAGCAAGGAGCCCGATGTGGGACTCGATCCCAGGACGCTGGGATCATGACCTGAGCCGAAGGCAGCCGCTTAACCAACTGAGCCACTCAGGCGTCCCTGTAATCAATATTCTAAAGGAAAATTATTTTTGATCTAGATTTGTACACCCAACCAAAATATCAGCCAAGTGTCAGAATGGAACAAAGACATTTTCAGACATACAAAATCTCAAAAAACTTCAGAAAAGTTCTATGTATTCTTTTTAAGAAAGCTTAAGGAGGATGTGCTCCAATAAAACAAGGGAATAAACCAAGAAAGAGGCAGACATGGGCTTTAGGAAACACAGGAGCTAACCCAGAGAGATGCAAAACTGATGGTGGTAAAGGAAAATTCCAGAACAATAGGTGTGCCAGAGACAAAATACCAGTAAAGGCTGAAGCAATAAGAAGGCACCAGGAGAGAGAGTTCTTTAAGAAGACAAGTGGAAAGAAAACCTAGTGAATCTGCCCACTCTGAGAGAAGAATTGGTCTACTGGGGGAAAGTTGGGGGCTGAATGAGTGAGAAGTAGTTAGGCAACTAAGCCAACAATGAAGGAAACACAGACAATTCACTAAAGAGGAGAGCATGTTGTTTAGGAAAGAGAAATAATCATAGACTTGACATTTTGGCTCAGCTGTAAAAACATTTTCATAGCCATGATGGAGACCAAATGTTGAAAGAACCAAAATTATAATTGGACCATCCTGGAAGGATGGGGGTCATGCAAGCTTCATGTGTGTGGCGAGGACAAACCAGAGAAAGAGAACTGAAACTCCATCTCCCTAGTTGTAAGGAGACCCCTGATTTCACACTAACCAAGGAGCAAGATAAAAGCATATCCTTCAGAGAACTGGATGTAAATACCAAAGCATCAGCTGAAAGAGTTGAACGTGTTTGGGGCTTTTTTCCTGAGGAAGGTGAGAAAAATGAGAGAGGACTGATTTTCACACCCAAACCTATTTTGTTCTTTAAATCATGAGCTTATATAACTTGATATAAAAATGAATAATTAAAAGAAGCATTTAAACTTCACTCACTTAGATTTTTTTCACTGCAATAAGTACTTAACAAATTTACCCAATTAAGTCAGATCTCTCTTAGGATTTGTACAGTCCTTTTGTCTCTTTTCAAGGAAATGAATGTCTTACCGAGGAAGAGAGAGTGGGACGGGCAGGACACCCACTTCCATGTTCTCCCTGGGTTGCAGGAGCCAAGGATCTGGGAGGTACCTATACCAATGGGATGTGGATCAGTGTAGGTTTCACTGTTGAGATACATTCATAGAGATCTAGAAAGGATGAAACAGACTCTCCTTCAACTGGAATTGTGCATGTCGAGACTCGGCAGGTCAGAGATCCTGCAGCAGGCTACACCTTCCCCTGCCAGCCACCTCCCTCAAGGCTGCAGAACTGCTAGGAAGTTGGCAACAAGCAGCTTCCTGCAAGTTCCAGACTTGCTAGTGGAAGTCTCAACTTTCTACCTCCTGGTTCCCCAACTGTAATGGTGAACCTGGAGGTGGCTGGCTTTGCTCCATTAGCTCTTCCAGCAACTAATTCACTGGAGCCTCTGGAAAGCCCTGATAGAATCACAACTCAGTATCCTAGGGCTCCAAAGCAAAGATGTGCTCTTTTCCCCAAGTAAATGCTTTCTTTCCCTTTGAGAAGCATCTCCTCTGTCACTACTTGGGCTGACTATAGGAGACCAAGTGACCATGCGATCTCAACTGCTCATTGTGAACTGGATGCTCTCTGTCCAAGGCACTAAGGTGCCTCTATGTGCTCAGCAACACACCATCATTGAGGAAAAGTGACAGACCTAATATTGGGCTTGGTCAGGTCCTGAAGGCCCAAGAAAGCTGCTTCAACAGGTGCTCATGCCCAGATTCCTCTAGCTCCTCCGCTCCCTCCAGCTTCACCTGTGGCTCTGTGGGGAGTCCCTTATGCTCAGGTGCTTGAGGGAGACAAACCTAGGCCCTAGTGTTTACAGATGGATCTACACAGGGTGCTTCTGTACCCAGGAGATGTAGACTACTATAGCATCCTACAGAGAGGGATTTCCCTATGGCTAGAATTTTAAGCCATACACGGAGTCATCCACTGGAAAGAAGGAAGGATGGTCAGAAGTAGAGCTCTCTGGTGATTCACGGGAAGTACTAAGGGTTTGGCTGTATGATCAGAGATTCAGGAGGAACAGAAATGGAAAGCTGGTAACAAAGAGGTCTGAGAAAGAGATTTGCAGATAGACCTCTTGGAATGGGTACAGAGTGTAAAGATACCTGTGTCCTGTGTGAATGCTCATCACAGGACACCCATGGTGGAGGAAGCTTCCAATAATCTGGTTAACAGAAAGTTAACAACGGAAAGGGTTGTGAAGGTCAGCAGCCTTTCCTAGCCACACCTGATGAGCAAATGAAGTGGCTATTGTATCAGGGATGGAGTTCATGCATGTCCTCAATGACATGGGTTTCTCCTTACCAAGACTGACCTGCCCAACCTACCCAGAGCAGAGACCACTGCCTACGCCCATGATAGAACACCATTCCCGGGAGGAACCAGCTGGGCACTTGGTGGGAGGTTGACTATACTGGACCTCTTCCATCATGGCAGGGGCAGCAACATATAGACCCATTGGAATATTTTCCTGTCCTACCTGCAGTGCTTAGAAAGCCTTTCTAGTTGTGCTATTTGCATAGCACAGGTTAATCCCAAATCATCTAGATTGTATGCCTGTCTCTAGACAAAGAGCCCTTTGCCCAGTGATACAAGATGTATTAACTAAAGACAAGTGATTCACTTTGGAAGAAGATGAATCAGCCTGTCAGCATTATTTAGTAAAATAATTAGATTGGTGGTTTGTCCCTACTTCTGATAGCAAGGCAGATTTGAATGGTTAGGGCTGACCAGACCAGCTTACTTACCACCAGACAAGGTGCTTACCAGACCAGTTTACTGTAATATACCACACCATGAGCTGGCTTCCTGGGACTGAGGGGCTCCACATACCCCTGGAGTCATGTATGTCCTATGTGACCCAGAAATATGAGGATAAGAAAGTCTGCGCCTGAGACCTCAGGGTTTCTTTACGTTTATATTTATTTTCTACTGCTGCTGCGATGTGCAAATGTCCATTAGGTAGTCAAGTGGAGATGTAGAAGAGGTATTTTTATATATGAATTTGAAGTTTTGAAAGACACACCAGGAGGAAATATACATATTTGGAAGTCATAAGCATACTGATGAATACCGATGTTATTTAACATAAGAGTAGAGGAAAACAGAAAAGGTCTGAAGACCGAGCCTGGGTCCCTCCAACATAAGCCAGGAGGAGGAGAGATACCAACAAAAGAGGTGAAGAAGAAGTGACCGGTGAGATGGGAGAAGCACCAGCAGTGCATGGCGGCCCAATGACAGTGAACTCAGTGTTTTAAGAAGGAGTAATCAACAATGTCAAACGCTGCTGAGAGCAAGATGTGATCTGAGAATTGATCCTATGCTTTGGCAATATGGAGATCATCGACAACCACAACAGATGTGATTCCAAGGAGTTGGATTGAGAAGAGAATGGGCAGTAAGGCAGAGAAGAGAAGGAACTTGGACAATTCTTCTGAGGAGTGTTTGAGGAAATGAGAGGTCACAAGAGGGATTTTTTTTTAATGGGAGAGATTACAGTATGTTTTTATGAGAATGAAAGCAATCAAGTAGGGAAGAAAAAGAAAACATGATAGTACAGTATCACTTGCCTCTTGTACCGTCGGAGAGTAAGCGAGAGGGGGTGGTATCCAGGACCCAAGTGGAGAGGGTGGCCTTAACTGGGAGCATCAGCAGTTCATCCATGAGCACAGACGGGAGGGAGGAGCATGTGGGGGCAGGTGTAGTGGGAGCCTGCAGATGGTCTTATCTGAGGACTTCTATTTCCTCCATGGAATAGGAAGCAACATCATGCGTTAAGAGGGTGGATTAGGGAGGAGATGTTGGAGATTTAACGAGACAGGAGAAAGTGTGAAATAGATTGGAAATGCAAAGGCCCACTTGATAATGGTTGGCATGAATTTAAAGTGAGACCAGTCAACAAGGTGTTGTGGGGTTTTTTTTTTTCTTTCTCTCTTTCCTTCTTCTCCAAATACGTAGAGCTACGTGGGTGCAAACATGGAGCAGGTGGAAAGTCAGGTTTACCCGAGGTTGAGTAGCCAGATGGGTATGTGAGAGAGAGGAAAGCTGAGCCAGAGAGAAGTGGATTCATGCTGACATCACAATGGCAGCCATGGAACCTAAGCCAGGGCAGGAGACAAGTGAGGACATGGGGAAGGTGAGGAGCAGAGCAAGGTGGAGAGGACTGAACCTTCGAGATTCCAGTGGAATCAAAGAACTGTCAGAGTTAGAGACCTATGGGAGGGAAAGCAATGGAAAGTTATGAGGCGGTGTTCAGAGAGTGTGGTGTTAAGATGGGGGCTCTGGGGGTGGTGGAGCTACCAGGAACAACAAGGGTCAAGCATGCATCTTGGTGGTGGTGGCCGAAGTGAGGCCGAGAACAAGGTCTTTGCAAGCAATGGCCTAGAGAAACTGAGATGTCAGGGTGTGCTTGTGGCCTGTCTACAAAAAGACCAAGGCCACTGAGGATGACAATTTCGGCACTGGTGGACAACAGTTGAGGCAGGAGTCAAAAACTTCAGAGAAGGAGACAGAATGGAGGAGCAGACTTGCTTCAAAGGAGCTAGAAGTCTGGGGAAGAAGGAAGAAGCTGTGATGAGCAGCAGAGGCCATCTGGCCTCTAACCCCAGATATAGGTAGAATTTGAGATTCAAAATTAAATCCAGCCACAGCTTAATGGGAATTCTAGAAAGCAGTGTCCTGAGAGTGAACAAGATAAGAGCTTCTCAACTCCAGTAACTGACTTGGTCAAGCCATGCTGTGGGATACCTCCAACACCAGATGGCAGGGGACACCCCCCCCAAACACACACACCACCCCAGACCCTCCTGATGGCAGATTCAACAACATCTTTGCTCTTTCTTGGCGCTAGGAAGTGGGCCAAACACCCAGGAACAGGATGGCCCCATCACTTCATTGCCATCCCTCAGCATTGCCACCTGCCACCGTGTGGCCAGCCCAGCCAAGGTCACTCACTACAGGTTGGAAAAACGAGGCTCAGAGAGTGAAGTGACTCAATAGTCAGTGCAGAGCTGGGAATGGCCCTATGTCTTCTGAGTCTTCCCAATCCATGCTCTTGCTACTAACCAGCTTCTCCTGTGTCCCAAAGATCAGATAGATCTGGAGACTTAAAAAAAAAATACATGTTCCAGGATACCTAGAGCTAGGGCTCAGTAGATATGGGTCATGGCCCAGGAATCAGCATTTTAGCAGAAGCCCCAGGTGATTTGCATTATGACAGAAGTTTGGAAACATGGCAGGTCACCACACTACCTTCTCTATTGATTTATTTTGTGTAGCTGAGAGTTACTTTGTTTCTTAGGACCTCGATTTCCCAGTCTGTGAATTGTGCACTGTGACAATGACCCGTTGTTCTGTGCTAATTGTGCCTAAAACCCCTTCAAGGCAGTCTTAATCGAAAAGCTGGAGACCAATTTTCCAGCTAAAGGCTAGAGTGGAGAATTCACATCAGTACAGAACTAGGGTGTGGAGTGGGCTGTGTTGGGGGGAGCCACAGGTTTTGGGGAGATATCCATTCCATCTCCAACCCTAACCAGGCCAGAGTAAAGCCAAGTTGTTTAGCCCCTCCAAGCCTAGTTTTTCCACCTGTGCTATTATAATTCATATGTACCTTGGAAGGTTTTGTAAGGTTTGAAAATACTGTACATAAAGGCCTACGTATAACATATGTCAGGTTGGGGTTCGTATGGTAGCTGCTGGTGCTAGAAGTAATAGGAGTCACCACTGAGATTTTTAAATGAAGCATTCATCATTCATTCCCTATACCAGATAGGGAGATCTGGCCCCAGAGTGGGTGCTCTTCACAATGCCCTCTATCAATGCGTATGAGAGTGCCAAGCCAGGAGTTGATGGTGGGAAAACCAGGAGACCAGTCCAATCGATCCACTAACATTTGCTTTGTCCTCGAGTCTCACGCCCATGTTGACAGAGAGGCCATTAGAGGCCAATGGTGAGCCGTGGCCAAGTAATGGGCTGGAAGGAGGCGGCAGCACGCTGGATTTGGCACTTGAGGAGATAGCGTTTTAATCAGTTGCAGATTGTCATTAATGTCTGCATGAAGGCTGGATTGAGGTTAGGTGCATTATCACACTTGGGCCCGCCCACGGAAAGAGCGTGGGGTTCCCAGCTCCATAAGGAAGTGGCTCTCAGGGTCTCAGAAGCTTCTCGTTGCCCCAACAGCAGGTGTAGCCAACCACGGGGATTTTCTTGTAGGATTCCCGCCCTGTGCTTGGGAACAGCGGAATACCCTTTTCTCTAGACGCGGTGGGGCTGGGGGTGGGGAGAATGCCGCACTAAAATAATTCATTATTGAACTTCAGAGTTCCGCCCCTGATTTTCAAACTTACAGCTATTTCCCCTCCCCTCGGAAAGCAACCAAGAAGCAGACAAAAAGAAAGGTTGATTTGCTTTCTGTCCTGCCTGCCTCTTGGTGGCTAGGATTCCCTGAGGTCGGTTACTGTGTGTCTGGATAGCACAGAGTAACAAGGAAAGGTTATATTCGCTACATTTTGTCCACATCCAGGATGCCCGGAGGTGGTTAAAAACAGTGCCAGGTTTCCTATCATAAGCTTGGAAATATCAGGCCACAGAGTGTTACATGAAAAAAGGCAGGATATGGGCTGTATATACAGCGGTGGTCCACTTTGTAAGGTTAAACGATGCGCACATGCGCACACTGAAGTAGGGAAGGGTACACGTAGAGAGACTGACACCATCCCTACATCAGGGCTCTCAAGCGAGGCTGCAGAGCAATGACGCAAACTTCTGTTTCCATCGGGGAGTGATGGGTATTTTTAATTTCCTTCTTTAGGACTATCTGTACTCTCCAAGTTTTCTTCATTAAATATATAGGGCTCATGTAATTTTAAAAGTGTAAAAAATGCAAGAGGGGTAGCCACACGTGGGCATGAGCAGCATTCTTTGTCATGGTTTAAAAAAAAATGGCAATATCAAAAAATCTAATAGTGGGGGGGGAAGATAAACCAAATATGGTGCATTCATCCAGTGGAATATTAACCAGGACTAAGATTTCATTTGGAAGAACCTCTGACACCCATGGTGAAGCCCGTGCTGCCGACAGGCTCTCTCCCTGCCGCTCCAGTTCTTTGCCTCCTGTGCAAGGCTGGAAGGTTAGCAACTGTGCTCTCCACGTTTGGGTTCTGGAAGGTGACCTGGCTGCCTAGGAACAGGTTCCTCTGCTGCTGCTTCTGCTCCCATGGCTTGTGCAGGGGTGCTATGGAAGCCCTTGCTGCTCCACCCCCTGCAAGGATTTTGTAAGTCTCTAAGCTTCAGAAATAAACCCCTTTCTGTTTAAAATCACAATCCATATAGGGGAAGGATTTATTGCCGTGCTTTTTTCTTTCTAAAACACAAGGTACCAAACTCTATCTAGAACATTATCAGAGCATTGTTGATAAAGAAGAGGGGCACCCGGGTGGCTCAGTCGGTTGAGAATCTGCCTTTGGCTGGGGTCATGATCCCGGGATACTGGGATCGAGCCCCAGGTTGGGCTCCCTGCTCAGCAGGGACCCTGTTTCTCTTTCTCCCTCTGCCTGCCTCTTCCCTGCTTGTGCTCTCTTTCTCAGTCTCAAATAAATAAAAAATCTTTTAAAAAAAGAAAAAAAACCCTCTAAGGGAAGAAAAACCCAAAGGGAATGCAACCAAAGCATGACAGCAATTGCTTTTGGGGGCTATCATGGGAGGATTTTTTTTTTTAATGTTTATTTTTCAGTTTCTCTAAAGCAAGTATGTGTTAGTGGTAATTTTTTAAAACTTAACTTTTTGTTAAAAAGAAGAGCAACTGCCACTTGATTCTCTCCATAGAAGTACAAGGAGGATTCTGTAGTGTCACTTCCAACCTGCATGTCCCAGTGGGGGCACCGCCTGGGACTTGTGGCCCTGCTTGCCTTTGACCCCTCTTGTCTTCCACTGTATCTTTTCTTCCCTTCCCTACTTAATATTGGTAATCATGGACACGTCTTGTTTTCCAGGTAGTTCCCTTCCTTCAGATCCTCCATGGTTATGCTAGTAACAATCCCAGCTTAGTAAGACAAGTGAAGACCTTAGGTCCAAGTTGCATAAGTAGCTGGTTTATTCTGCATTTCACATCCCCGGATGAAGCAAACTTTTGTTCTTTTCCATCTGGAGCTGTTCAGCGGTGAGATAATCAACGGGGTTGAGTGAAGGCAGCAAACAGGAAAGCATCTTCATTTGGAAGGTGCCCCGGGGAGTGTGAGGGTCGCCTCTGCAGCTAGAACCTGCACCCATCCAACCACCGCTCCAGATTGTCCGCGAACCTGCAGTTCAGGGACCAGGAGGGCCTGCAGACAGGAAAGCAGGGCGAGTGAACAGGATGTGGGTCCCTGGTGTCTGAGCTAAAGATCGGCAGGGTTCCACAGTCTCTCCCCCAACCACAGCCGCCCCGGCCGATCTACATCCCAGCCTCGAAGCATTTGAACTCACCAACCCGACCGCTGCAGGCATGTTTCTGAAGGCTTTTGTGCATCTTGAGTATGACCCTCTTGCTGATTCCAGCACATCCTAGCATGAATGCTGGTGCCCCCTAGATCCTCATGCTCCCACCACCCCCCATTTCTTTCCATAAATCCCATACTGGTGTGACCTGGGAGGCTGTCCCTCAGACCGGCAAGACAAGTACTCTTAACTTCTCTGCACTGAGCATCAGAGAAGTTCCATGACTGGCTCAGGCTCAGATGGTGAGTCCTAGGCAGATCCGTGATCAGAAATGGGAATCCTTGACCTTAAACCCGCACCCCTTTCGCCTTTCCATGCATGTGCTTCACTCCTAGCTCCTCAACCCTGCCTAGCCCAGCTAGACTGAGTTTTTCAAACCTTTTCTCTTCCTGCCCCTAAAATGATCCCTCTATTCCCAGCCTCTGTGCCAGAGCCCAGACTCCAGGTTCTCCTCTCCCAACCTAGAAGCTGTGGAATTCACCAGCTCAGCTGCAGGCCATTAGAAATCCTGTTGGGGTGTCTGGGTGGTTCAGTGGGTTAAGCCTCTGCCTTCGGCTCAGGTCATGATCTCAGGGTCCTGGGATCGAGCCCTGCATCAGGCTCTCTGCTCAGCAGGGAGCCTGCTCCCCCCCCCCCGCCCCCGCCTGCCTCTCTGCCTACTTGTGATATCTCTCTCTCTGTGTGTCAACTAAATAAATAAATAAATAAGAAAACCTGTTTGGGTAGGCCATCCCTCAGCCAGGCAGGCTTCCATGAGTCTTCCAGGGTAAGGGGTCCCACAGTTAAAGATGGGGCTGTGACCCTCTGGCCCCTCACAGCTATAAAGCAGCAGGGAACACACACACATACATATTTTCATAAATTGCAGGGCTTTCCACAGCCTGGAGCAGGCACTACAGAAGGGAATCCTGTGGGCATGCAGGCCCTTGGTCTTCTCCCTTCCTGTCTGCCTCAACTCTGCAGAGCTGCTTGATCTAAGCTTTGAATAGATGTGGGTGCTTATTAGTTTAATAAGAGCTCACTTTGCTGGGAGTCCTGAACAAGTGAGAAGGCTTTAATCAGCCTGGGCCAACATATCTCCACTTAATGCTATACAATAAAGATGGTTTTAGCTCATTAGTGCTCACCCTAGAGAGCCAACCATGCTTCCAATTAATTGGAAAGTAGACTGTATGAAAGCTATTTAAACACTGGGAAGACACATTAGTAAGGGGACTCCCACTTTAAAATGCAATCTACTAAGTGAGTGAGGAAAATGGTTGAATGAATAAGTGGTATGAGAACATTGGTTAACCATTTGAGAAATATAAAGCTGGATCCCTACCTCACTTTTTATACTAAAATAAACACTAGGAAGGCCATAATTTAAGTATAAAAACATAAAACTGTGAATTCCACTTTCTAATTTATTAACCAAAACTTAACATAGGATTTATTTTGTGCCAGGTCCTGTCTTAATATGGAAGAAAACATGGCTTCATTTCTTTGCAAACTTGGAATGTAGTTTCATATAAAGTCAGGAGCCACAAAACAAAATATTGAGGGATCTGATTGTGTGAAAATGTAAAATTCCTAAATGATGAAAATACTATAAACAAAGTCAAAATACAAATAGCAAACCTGAAAAAAGTAGTTCACATAGATATCATAGACAAAGGTCTAATAACCTTAATTAATAAAGGATGCAACTGAAATCAATAAAACAAAAGAAAACATTATCATCTGAATAGAAAATGGGCTAAGAGGGGCGCCTGGCTGACTCAGTGGGTTAAAGCCTCTGCCTTCGGCTCAGGTCATGATCCCAGGGTCTTGGGATGGAGCCCCACATCAGGCTCTCTGCTCAGCAGGGAGCCTGCTTCCTCCTCTCTCTCTCTCTGCCTGCCTCTCTGCCTACTTGTAATCTCTCTTTGTCAAATAAATAAATAAAAATCTTTAAAAAAAAGAAAATGAAGGAGTCAAGATGGCGGAGAAGTAGCAGGCTGAGACGACATCAGACAGCAGGAGATCAGCTAGATAGCCTATTAAACCATTCCGAACACCTATGAATCCAATAGGAGATCAAAGAGAAGAAAAACAACAATTCTAGAAACAGAAAATTGACCACTTTCTAAAAGGTAGGACCAGCGGAGAAGTGAATCCAACGCAACGGGAAGATAGACCCCAGGGGGAGGGGCCGGCTCCCGGCAAGCGGTGGAGCACAAAATCAGGACTTTTAAAAGTCTGCTCCACGGAGGGACATCACTCCAGAGGCTAAACTGGGGTGAAGACCTCACGGGGACAGCGTGGACTCAGGTCCCGCAGAGTCACAGAAGGATCGGGGGTGTCTGAGTGTCGCAGAGCTCACAGGTATTAGAGTGGGGAAACCGGCTGCGGAGACAGAGCCGAGGTTTCCTAGAGCCGTGGTCTGTGACACAGACCGGTGCTCTGTGGCACGGGCCGGTGCTCTGTGTGAGGGGTCTCCACAAGATCCGGGGAGACTCTGACCCGGGAGAGCTCAGGGATCTACGGGGTTCGGAGACTCGAGGTGGGACTCTGCCAGAGACAGAGACGCTTGGTCACAGGCTGGGTGAGCTCAGAGCGCTCCCAGAAGCCAGTGAGACGGGACTGATTACGCACGATTTTCTCTGAGCACGCACACGATTTTCTCTGAGCGCGAGCGCACGCGGTCTCCGAGCGCAAACGGGGGCTGGGGAGACCGAAGGGATTAAATGTTTTTCTCTGAAGGCGCA
>RCUC01156583.1:0-34513 GCA_003697995.1 Taxidea taxus jeffersonii
ACTTTCCTCCCTCCACACCCTCAGTGCAAAGCTGGTGCTCAGTGTTGGCTGAACACACGGATGAACGAGCCTCCCCGACAGCCAGCCCCGTGCTGAGAAACCCACAGGCTCTACCGCAATCTTGTTGACTTTTCTGGGCCTCTAAACAATGCATTCCTTTCCCTCCTTCTAGATAAGACATGCACTATGCGTTCTGAGCCTCAGGATTTGGGGAAGCCACTGTCAGCAGAGAATTCTATTTTTAAGAGAAGGAAAATACCACGGGCTTTTAAAATTCACACCTTTGAATAAAGAACCACCTTACATATCATCTGGAGGCAGTGGATTCCCGTTTTGCTGAGAGAAAAAACAAAGGTAAACTTCTGCAAATCCTCCGCTGTGCTCTGTGGCCCAGAACGTCCGTCAACGGTTAGCTGCTCTGGGGGTGGGGGCTGCACGCCTCTTCCTCATCTTTACTTGTGAGCCCGGTGAATACACTGAGTTCTGCCACGTGGCCGGCTCCAGGCCTTTCTAGACTTTACTCACAGAGGACTTGAGGAATGAAAAGCAGGAAAATCAGTTGACAGAAAGAGACGCAGCAGAACTTGAGAAAAGCCTCCTTAAGAAGAAACCAGACCAAAAACCTGTGGAAAGTACAGCTGGCCCTTGGACAGCGCAGGGGTTAGTGCTGCTAACCCCTGCCTCCTGCAGTCGAAAGCCAGCATGTATTTCCGACTCCCCCCAAACTTAACTTCTCATCCAGAAACCTTACCGATAACGCGCACAGTCAGTGAGCAAGTATTTCGTATGTTATATGATTACTTACTGTATTTTTCCAATAAAGTAAGCTAGAGAAAAAATATTTTTAAAAAAATAAGCGAAAACACATTTACCATACTGTGCTGTGTTTATTGAAAAAATCTGCCTATGAGCGACCCACGCAGTTCAAGCCCATGTTGTTCAAGTCAGCTATACTTTTTTTGGCGGGGGAGGGAGGGAGTATCTTTATATTGGCTGGAAAAAAACTTACTGTTTGATCTGAGACATTTGGGCAAGAGAGGCCACCAGATGAAGGCAGACGCCCCTGGTGTTCAGGCCGGGGGCCCAGGGACCCCAAGCTGGCCTCCATCCATGACCTCCCGGCAGGGAGATGGGCTGCAAACCCCCAGCTCAGGCCTAGTAAATATTTGACACTTTCAAAGCGCTCCCCAGGAGATTCTAATATGTAGCCAGGGTTGAGAACTGCTATTTGAGACGAGTATAATGTCAGTTTCCCACAAAATAAAGACAGGGATTTCTATTCTCCTAGAAACAGAGAGAAGCTCCAGGAAAGCACAGACATGAAAGTTCTCGGAGCTTTTAAGAAGAAAGTTTCCCCAGAGATAAAGTACTTAAAGACTCTGCCAAGTCACTTACAATGATGACAACTTTAAAGGGGGTTTTTAGCTGTTTTTCTAACTTGCTCAGAAGGTCGAAACTGACAATGTTGACCAAGCCAGCCGTCAGGCGATCCTTGCCAGTCACCACGACGTTGATGCGGTCCGGGCTCAGAGACGGCAGCCACTGAAGGAAGGCCTGGGGATGACAGGGGAGAAGGAGACCTGGGGGGATCTGGCCAGCAGCTGCCAGCTGGGACCCCAGCCCACCCATCAGCGGCAGTCTCAGTAGACAATATTAATGCTTCCGGAAATAGGAACTCAGTGCCTTTCTCTCCACACCCCCATGTACTGGCTGGTGCCCTTAGGCCCATGAATTCAGCAATCACCTCCACTGCCCTCCCACTCATCCACTCGTTCACATTCCACTAACACGACACTGCCTGCCTTTGTAAGGAAGCACGTGTTAGCACTCACTGTGCTGTCTGTGGATTTCAGGCCTCGAGTATCTAACTAGATGGCAAGTTTCTGCAGCGCAAGAATGGGCTCTTTCTAGAAGGAATTTTATTTAATTATTTTTTAATTAACATGTAATGTATTATTTGCCCTAGGGGTACAGGTCTGTGAATCATCAGGTTTATACAATTCACAGCACTCACCATAGCACATACCCTCCCCAATGTCCATAACCTAGCCACCCTATCCTTATCCTCCCACCCTCAGCCACCCTCAGTTTGTTTCATGATATTAAGAGTCTCTTATGGTTTGTCTCCCTCCTGATCCCATCTTATTTCATTTGTTCCCTCCCTAACCTCCCACGACCCTCTACCCTGCCTCTCAAATTCCTCATATCAGAGAAATCATATGCTAACTGTCTTTCCCTGATTGATTTATTTCACTCAGCATAATACCCTCTAGTTCCATCCACATCGCTGCAAATGGCAAGATTTTTTGATGGCTGCATAATATTCCATTTGTGTATATATATATATATATATATATATATATATATACTACATTTTCTTTATCCATTCATCTGTTGATGGACAGCTAGGTTTTTCCCATAGTTTGGCTATTGTGGACATTGCTGCCATAAACATTCAGGTGCACGTGCCCCTTCGGATCACTACATTTGTATCTTTAGGGTAAATACCCAGTAGTGTGATCACTAGGTCGTAGGTAGCTCTGTTTTGAACTTTCTGAGAACCTCCATACTATTTTCCAGAGTGGCTACACAAGCTTTAAGAGGAATTTTGTGAAGCAATTTTTAGCAGATGCGAGTATATACCAAAGACACTGATAATGACAAAAATATTTGTCACCTGCTCTCTAGCAATCTTGCCATCCCTAGCCTAAGCCAGTGGCTGGAGACAATGGAAGGCCACCAGGTACTGCATGTCAGTGGCTGGGTCCCTGGGCTGACACTATGGTGATGTTAAGGGCTGGTTCTTCCTCCAGTTTTGGTCCTGCTCTAAGTGACTACCTGATTCATTTTTTTTTTCTTGAGAATTTTTGAGGGTGCTGTGGGAACCTAACCACATCAAATAAATATGTGTTGAACTGCTCCTTTCTAGAGGCAGTGGTGGAATTCAGGTCATAAGGACAGAAACAAAAAATGAGGTACTGCTGTGATGCACGTTTTTAAAGTTTTGCTTTCTCCTCAGCTGGAAGGGAATGTCTGGGCATCTGGCTGACCAGCATCAGGCAGAGCTGCCTCTTCTCCACAAGTGAGTGGCTCACGGGAGGGGGGGCGGGCTTAGTAAGAAGCTAACATGTGAGGAAGTGGACAGCTGCCATGAGGAGCAGAGAGCTGGGAAAAGCTACGGATGACAAATTAGGTCTCCTCCTCTCTCCATCAGGTTTGCTTCTCTGGGTGTTCATTTCATGGAAGCCCTCTGATCCCTGGATTTATGGAAGACAAAGCTCACGGCCGAGTGCTAATGCAGTGCCCACATCGGGTTCTCCAGCTCTAACGGCACCCGGCTGACAGTGACCATCCTGCCCATGCCACCTTCTCCAGCTACACAACAGCTCAGCCAACAACTCAGAAGATGCCCCTTTTAGTTCCGATAACCAGTGAGCCTGCTGCTTCACCTCGCTGAGATTCAGTTTTGTCATCTATAAACAGGGTTGATACCGACTGCGTCCACTCGCACACAACTGCTACAGGATCCAGGGACGTAAAGGAGGCAGCCATTTTGAAACCTCTGTATGGTACCGGCAAGCAGGGTGAGCAGCAGGGACACAAGAGGTGCTCAGGAAGCATCTGCTGCCAGACGGAGGCAAGTCTGAGCTCCTAACCCCTCTGCTTTCTTCCCTAAGGGCATAACCTGATTCTAGTTCAGAAAACCAAGAGCTTAGCCTCAGAAGGCCATCTCCTCTCCCTTCCTCCTTCAGCTGACACAGGATCTTCTAAAGCTCCCCCAGGCCCTGTTCTCAAATTGTTAGTTGACTGCTTCAACACTGAAGACACTTCTTGGTTAAAATCACAACACAAGGGGAACTGACCTGCTCCCAGGTGAAGCGCACAGATGACGGGACCACCACCAGGAGCGGCCACTCCTTCTGGTAAAAGGCTGCAATACAGATGGCTTGGATGGTCTTCCCCAGGCCCATGTCATCAGCCAGCAGCAGGCGGCCTCTCTTTGCTATGGCAAAACTGAAAGCAGACCAGGGAAGGACAGGGGCATGGCGCATCAGTCAGGGGTGAACCCGCCATCATGCCACCATGTAAAGCAATACCACTTAGTGTGGGCCACCACAGTCCGCAGCATGGGCCCTGCTCCCCGGGAGAGAGCAGACAGGAGCCAACAAGGGGACAGCATGATAGTAAAAATAATACTGAAGAGTCAAAATAGGAACAATGTGGAATAGTGGTCAAAAGGTAGAGAGAGGCTCTAGGGGCAAATGGGTCAAGCAAGCCAAGGGAGGGAGCTTCTGAGAGGTGGGCCCCTCAGCCCAGTGCAGGCAAGACCTGGGCGAGTGAGAGACGAGGAGATTCGGAAGCATCCCCTAAACAGGGGCCGGGAGGGGTGGCCTTGTTCGCATAAGAGGTAGCCTAGAAAGGAAGGTGGCATCAAAATCAGGCTTTTTCAAGGTCAGAGAGGGCATTTATGCACAGAGGCAAAGGGAAGGAGCAGGCAAAGACAGAGGACACTGCAGAAGAGGACAGGCCGAGGGGAGGATAGCACCAGGGTGTCTGTCTACCAGCAAGCATCAGCCTCAGCAGCTTCTCCTCCACCAGCAGCTGCTGGGGCCCCTCAGCCCTCCAGCGTGACAACTCTTGCTGATGCTTTGTGAAGAAGGGCACCTTCTTCCACTCTCTGGGAGCCCGACTGGCCTGGGGGACCATCCCAGCTCCACCGCTTCACAGCTGGGTACCTTCCCGCAGGTTACCTCGCCTCTTGGTGCCTCAGCCATGAGACGGGAATAAAAGGGCCTGCCCCAGAGACCGCGGTCAGGGTTTAACAGAGTTAATGTTTAGGACACCAACTACAAGGCCTGGCACCATCGTACATGCTGGGAAGTGTCTCTCTTCTAACTACTACCCCACAGAAAGATAATCAAGATGAACACTAAAAAGGACTTGCTTGACTCACAAATGAATCAGTGAAAAGGGAAAAGGATCCCAAGTGCCAGATGTCTGGTCTCCTGCTCCAAACACCAGCCCTCTTCCATCTCAATTTCTGAAAAACTGATCATTCGCCCAAAAACCCGAGAATAATGCAGTCGATGAGCCCTTTTTCTTTCCTCCTCACACAGCCAAGGCAGTGTGTGTAGCCCCTTCTGATCAGCAGAAACATGGCTGACAGGAGCTGCAGGCTGCAAGGGCCTCTCTGAGCTGTCCGCCTTCCGAAAGCCAGTGCCTGCTCAGCAGAGGAGGCAGAATGAGCCGTGTGTCTGCGGGTGGCAGGAGGCAGCCTCCTGGGCTCGGCGGATGACACCCATCCCGTCACAGCGCTGCTCTGTCCCCCCAGCGACCATGACGGCCCACCAGGGCAGGTAGCAGCCCTTCTGCACCCCCGGCCATGACCACCACATGCCTTCAGTGGCAAGGGAGGGAGCCCAGAGTGGAGCCACCTCACCTCTGAGACAGGCCCAGCCTTTTCATGGCACATGTGCCTTGGGTAAATCTTCTAGACTATCTCCAGGATAGACCCGCCACACAGATGGATGGGGGAGCAAGTGTGGAAAGATTCATTTTTTACCTCACTTTTTAGTATACAGAACTGACGGCCAGGGCAGAGGGGGACACCTATAGGCAACACACCTGAGTACCCTCTGCTTCGGCCATTGGCCGCGTCCCTCTGGTTTGTCCATCCAGGCATTGTCAAAGCAGAACAGACCCTTGAATTTTGTGGTCTTTCCTTTTTCCCTGCTTTGAAGTAGTCCAACTAAGGAATAAAGTGGACAAAAAAGAGAACAAAGGAAATGCCTGCCTAACAGAGAAACAAGCTGAACGCCATTTCCGACAGGGCAGTTGGAGGACCACAGGGGCTGTGCTCATCATTACAAGATGTGGTTTTCAGCTCGTTCCGCTCTTGGAAGCTCAGTGCTCTGGGCATGTGACTGTCATGCTGGGTCTCCCCTCACTCATTTGTTCAAAGGGACGTTTTAGATGTTACAGGAACCTGATCTAGTTTTTAAGAGACTTTACTACATAAATTTAAGGGTGTTTTCCTTGTAGCTCTTACAAAACCAACTTGGCACTGCCAGTCCTTGTTCTTTAACACCCAAATCCTCCTCTTCAGAGGATGACAGTTAATATCTGGATTTAACTGGAATTTTCGAAGAAAGGCTGTAAGTACCACAAGGGAAAGACAGAACCTGCTGGCCGGGCTCTGGTTCGGGCTCACGTCAGGCCTGGGGGCCTCCACACAGAGCCTCTTGGTGGTGACGGCTTAACTGGCAAGGCGGCACGTACCACACAGGCCCAGGATCTCTAATGGGGCCCAGAGGAGCTTGGGCACCAGAGACAGAGGCTGCCCATGGGTGGGGGTGGTCAACCTCTCAAGTAAGATGAAGTTGTGCAAAGCGAGTTATCTGAGACAGATAGAATTGGGAGGGAAAACAAGGGTTAAGGGTGTGAACAGAGCTGGGACCACGGGAATGCAGGTATGACTGCCCAAATCTCAGGACAAAACCCTAAGACAGTGGTCAAGCTTTTACCGAAACCTCATGAGCAGGCTGCCTGTGGGCAGGCTATCTTTGTTCACCAGGTCCACAAGGACTTACTTTCCTTATCCTGGCTTACATCCCCAGCCACACTGCTGAATGACAGATGAAGCTCTTACCATCTCTTTCCTCTCCTTGACCTCCAGTGTTTTCACTAGAAGGCAAGTTCAAACCTGTCATTTGGCTTCTCCCGAGAAGCTCTGGAAAACAGGACAGGTCACGATGTGGACTTATCTCCTTTTCTGTCTACAATAAGAACACCCTGACTTTCTTTTGGAAAACCAACACCTTCCACTCTCAGTCCAAGTAACTTGGGGACTGGGGCCCTACCAGCTGTCTCCAGGGATGGGCCTGTCATCCAGTCTCACCAGTAAGACTCCCCAGTCCCCAGACCACAGTGACTGGTCCTGGCATTGGCACCGGATTCCAGGCCCTTCAGTGTCGGGCCCATCAGGAAAGAATGCTCCCACTGGGTTGCTGCGCCCTAGCCACCACACCTGAGGAGCACCTGGCTGAGAACAAAGCAAACTGAGGAGAGAGCCGTACTGAGAGTGGGACAGAGAGTTCTGATGAGATCTTTGGAGACCCTTGGTTTTCTACTACACACACTGAAAAATCTATTTTCTTAAACCCGTCTTGAGTTGGGTTTCTGCACACCTGTGATCTAGAGTCCTGATTAACTCATGGAATTTGAAACCAATGGTTATAATCAGGCTTTGCTTACAGCACACCTGGTTGTGCAATGCCTAGATGCTTCCAGATGTGCATGCAAGATGAGTGTTCTTAAAAGAGAGAGGGGCATCTGAGCCCAGTTTGTGTGAGTCACGAAGTCCAGGAGAGAGGAAGACCCAAGAACCTACTTGACTCCTGCTCTCTGGAAGGGCAGCAGATTGGACACGAGCTTGGGGTCCACTCCAGAAAGGTCTGCCTCGGGGATGGGTTCTGTGAGGCAGGGAGACGTCTTCTCTAGTTGCGATGCGAATGCCAGGGTGAGTGTCTTGGGCAGAGGGTCCAGCTGAACTTGCGGAAGGCAGCGCACGTTCTGGACTAGGAAGGAGGACAGAGGTGTGTGACTTGGAGGGAAATGCCCATGAGAGCGAAGGACCATGAAGGGGCTCTGAGATAGAGCTCAGTGACTGGAATTCTGCTGTGTGCCACCTTCTCAAAACCGTAACTGGAGAGAAAACCGAGGGCTGACAGTCGTATCCTGAGCAAGTACATAAACCTAGAGACATAATGCTCCCTCTCTACTCCCAGTTCCTGCAAATAAGAGGGCAATCACGAATGCCAGACTGATTTCCTACACTACATGGACCCTGGGAAGAATTGCAAAATGTTTCTGTGACTGATTCTTCTTTAACCTAAAGTAACTTAAAAGAAATTATCTTTTTATAAAATTAAATTAAATTTAAATTTAGTTTAAATTTAAATTTAAAATTAAATTTATCAAATTAAATTATCAAATAAATAAGGTCCCACATTCTTAAAAATCAGTCCTGAAAGACCCATAAAAAAAAAAAAAGTAAGGTATAGAGTGAATAAATCTTATCTTGCTTCCATTCTCTACAAGTTTTCTTTGAGTCTTGATATTTGAGAATTTGAGAACTAGATGTTACCTGCTACCACCAGGCAAGGAAGCGCACTGTGCTCTGTTCAGAGCAGCTGTTAGGTGTTTCCAAGAAAGATCAGGAGGATAGGAGAGCTATTTACAAACAATAGTAGCAATGTCAAAGCCCACCAAGTGATAAAAATACAAGAGGCCTTGCACCCTTGTGACCCTTTCCCTAAGAGAATGTGGATCTCCCCTTGAGAGAGGGGAGTTTTAGCAGTGACATCAGTGGTGAAGCAGCTGGCAAGTCCCTTGGTCTGGAGGTGACCTGACAGCACCCCACCCATCCTTGAAAGCAGGTGTTGGCAAGCTAAGACCTGTGGGCCAAACCAGCCCACTGCATGCTTTTGTAAACAAAGTCTGACGGGAACACAGCCATGACAATTTGCTTATGGACCATCCATGGCTGCGGGCTTGGTGCAATGGTGGACTTGAGTAGACAGGAGGCCACAAAGCCCACAAAGCCTCAAGTCTTTATTATCTTCACAGAGATAACTCACAGAGCTCTGCTAAGCTCAGAGTTTAAACTATTACTAAGAGTGATCATTACTCTGACTCTTTCAATTAAAGCTTATATTTAGGGGTCTTTACCTCCCTTCCAAGTGAGTGGTTCCAGACCCTTCTATATAATGGATGAGGAACTCTCTCCTTCCAGTTGGACCCATTACCTCGAGTGGGAAAAATTACTTGGGATCTCCATGACATGAAAGCAAATTAATTTCAATGATTTTGCTTTTTGAAGGAATTTAGCCTCATCTGATTTTAAAGTTAAGAAGGGGGAAAAAAAAGCCCCTTTATTTAATAGAGAAACAGAAAAAGAATAAACCAGAGATATAAATAAAACAGATAATTCTGGGGGTAGGAGAGAGATAGTTAAAAATTAAAGATGATGGGCGCCTGGGTGGCTCAGTGAGTTAAGCCTCTGCCTTCGGCTCAGGTCATGATCTCAGGGTCCTGGGATCGAGTCCCACAACAGGCTCTCTGCTTGACGGGGAGCCTGCTTTCTCCTCTCTCTCTCTCTGCCTACCTGTGATCTCTGTCAAAATAAGTAAATAAAAAATCTTAAAAAAAAATTTAAAGATGACAGGCCTAGACATCCCTGGTGGTAGAATTACCACCCATCTACTACAGCCCGCTGTCTTATGGGTGGTAGCTTTCAAGATGTCCTTCCCTTTTACCACTGTCCTTTGAAAAATCTAACTGGGAGAGTAACTACTGTCTGCAGATCTTCGACTCTCTTTATCCTTTACCTTTGTGTGGCCACTGTCACTGTCATCCTCCAAGGGGCTGTTTCCAAGAACTTGGTAAGAGAAACCAAATAAGAAACTGGGTATATTTCACTCTTCCCCAATATTATTCGAAATTCTAAAGTTGTTGGTTCTGTCCTCCATACAGTTATGTGTTTTCCTAATATCCTCACAACATATTCCCAGTTATCTGCCACACCATCAGCTGGCTACCATGGCAAATACTGATCTGAATATGGAGGGCCGAGCCATCTACCACCACCTTAAGTCTCTTTGTATTCTCAATATATTTAAATCTATTTCCATTTTTCGCTAAATGTATATACCAGTTATTTCTGGAAACGCTTTGTGTGAACACAATCGCCACGATAAGAAATTAGGTGAGGTTGGTGGCTTTCATATAAAAAAGACTTCCCATACTGATGGAGAAATACATTTTATGCCTCTGAATTCAATCTGAACATGCTGATTTCTGCACACTTCAGGAGACTGAGCACCCCATGTGCTTTCAGAAACCATTTTCATTTTAAAATCCTGCTGATCACCAGCACTCGAATACCTGATGGAAGCTTAGAAAAGGCCTGATGATCCGGCTGGTGCGAAATGTGGAGCTTTGCAAGCGTTATGTTCTTCCAGCCGTTCAGGAGGAAAAAGCAACCTCCACTCTGTCTCCCGCCAACCCACTACTGCCTCCATAACCCTGTGCCGCCAGTTCAGCAGTGCGGCTGTGTTTCTGAGACAGCCCCCCGGCTCACGGATGTCCTTCCAGGTACTGGAAGATGACAGGAGCGTGCTGTCTGGCTTCATGAGTCATCTAGAAATCGTTTCTGTAAAACAGTTCTTTGGCAGAATGCTAGGGAGCCACACAGCAGAGAGATGCTAATGTTTTCAAATAGCAGCTGACGAGACCAGATCAGTGAGGGGGATGCAGAGCCCTTCTGGACTGTGACAGCCCGGGGAAAACAAAAGGCCGTTTGCCAATCTCACTGCGGGCAAATGGCCTCAAGTCGGTGAGAAAAGAGGGAGGAGGGAAGCTCTTAGATTCGCCTTATCTGGAGAAAATAATTGTCACCACGTCATCAGAGAGCATTCATATGCTCAGGAGGTCTTACTGTCATTTCTTAATGAGTTTCAGATGCACACGTTTACTAGCTCAGGGTCAGTAAGCTAGCTTCGCACACTAGGAACAAAACCTAAGCTGCGGGGAGGGGAGGGGGCCCCTGAGGTTTACAGTCTGTGAGCAGTGGAATCGGGACTAAGCTGGGTCACTGGGCAGAGCCTCATCTCCTCAGCCTCTTGTTTACGGGTCTGGCTTCTATGTTTCCAAATGGGTCACATTACAAAGTCAAGATCACCCACGTGGCCTGATCTCCATCGTGGACTTTACTGTGACCCTGAAACGCTCCTGGAAGGGAAAACAACAGGCTTCTCTCTCTGAGTTCAAGCCTTTCACACTCTACGAAGTGGGGAGAATCCGTCTTTTCTTCTGTAAGACGCTGTGTTGACAGGCCAGCATGTAAAACAGCAATCTGAGCCCTAATTCTAGAACTCTTAACTCCAGACCCATGGAGTCCTTAATATAAAAGGCAAAATTTTGTGTGCGCCCATTATGTGCATATTTCTGGGTGAAGAATCCATCATTTCCCTGAGACATTTCAGTCTATGGCTCACACAAGATAGGGACCCATCATTATATAATGTCGTGTGAGTCGCAAGCCATGGTTTTTCGTTACAATCCTCTGCTAACACTGTCCATATGCTGCTTCACATGTTGGTCCACAAAAGTCAGTCTTTATGGTTCACATATTTATATGTCTTTCTGTGGTTGAAAAACGAGGGGTCAAGAAGGAAACACTCAGGGGCACCTGGGTGGCTCAGTGGGTTAAGCCTCTGCCTTTGGCTCAGGTCATGATCTCAGGGTCCTGGGATCAAGCCCCGCATCGGGCTCTCTGCTCAGCAGGGAGCCTGCTTCTCTCTCTCGCTGCCTGCCTCTCTGTCTGCTTGTGATCTCTGTCTGTCAAATAAATAATAAAATATTTAAAAAAAAAAAAAAAAAAGAAGGAAACACTCAGTCCCATTGCTCATCCATAATTCAGCTCTGGCCAAAGAGTTCGTGGCAAATCACAAGTTCCAAACAGCAGGGCCACAGGGTCTCAGCTGGTCAGACATCGTCTCTGCCTCCGCTAGCCTTTGCTGATACTAAATAAGGATCTCATTGCATTCAAACTGAACCTTGAGTCTGCAGCAAGTCTCTCTGCAAGGAATCAAAGGCACTTCCCTTGTACTAAATTTATGTCCGTAGGGCAGATACGGATTGGAGACCCCTTCCTTTACTGAAAGGACGAGGGAACCCAGAATGTTCAATCATCTGCCTGATTTCACCTTGTAAATCACACGAGGAGACCGAGGGAAGAAACCCAGCTCTTCCCTCATGCTGACAGCCCTGGCCTGCTGGGCAAGATGGGCAATGACTTGGAGCTCCTCGGCTGGAGCTTGTGTCTCCTGGCCTGACTGGGACCAGCACTGGCTGGGAGGCCCAATGAGTTCTCAGGGGGCCAAGCAGGAGGAACATAAGTTGTGCCAGCTGCGGACCCATTGTGGGCATGTGACAGCTTGGTAGATGGGTGACAGATGGGTGTTCCGGGACAGGCAGAGCCCTGCCCACGTTCCCCTTTCTCAGGCACACTAGAATTTACTGCCCCGCCCATGCAGAGCACAGAGATGACCTGTAAGCCCAAACTGGCTTCTCCTTCCTATACTGACACCCGTACACACACCCGTTCCTTGGTCAGTCTCCAAAGTGCTCATTAAATGCGTGTGCGCCCAGGCCTATTCCGAAGCCCGTAACCACGCAGACTCTCTGACCCTCGCTGGTCATCCAGTTCTAAAGTAAACTGAGAGCCTGTTCTTAGGGGGAATCAACAGTGGCTCCCATCTACACTAGCAAACCGAGTTCACATCTGATGCCCAAAGTCCCCATCTAATACTTGTCTCACGGGCCTTAGAAACTTGATGTGCACCGCCACACTCTGATGGAAGAGGGGGCCCTGCGTCTGTGGGTGGCTGAAAAGCCACCCTCTCAGCTGCCTGGGAACATCTTCCTCCTCACCTGTCCTGCACACGAGCATGTGAAATTACCATAGGCGGGGAGTCAGGGCTTGGGGGGGGGGTCTTCCTCTAAAATACGTTAAATTTAAGGCAGATAATGAAATCTTAACACTAGCATGATATAAAATAAGGTAGGCAACTCACTTAGTTTGTTGTGCTCTTCCAAGAGAAAGTTCCACTTCCTGGTCTTGACATCTGCAATGACAGGAAACAAACAAGCAAGCGTGACACCCTGTACCCTCCTGATACGTCGTCACATTACTCATTCATTCCCTGGTTCCAGAAATCTCCAGTAAGCTAGGACACTGTGGCTAGTCCTGGGACTGGCACTGGAGATACCGAAATGGAGAGTACCTGCCCTCAAGGCTGCAACAGAATTCAGGGAGAAAAGACAAGCAGACACCCCAACAACACAGTGCTGTTAAGGGAGTATTGGAGGGTCCTACGGGGACATACGGGGATCCGTGACCAGGGATGGCCCGGAAAGTCAGAAATGCCCTCCATTTCCAAGATGGGGGTAATAGTAGCTTACACTTAACCAGTGCTTACTTTAAGCTAGGCATGGTGCCAAGAGACTCACACGTGCCATTCCTCTACTCCTCACAACCCTAAGAGCTGGGCACCATTATTAGCTTCCTTTTACACAGAAACAAGCAGCACATGGTCAGAGAGGCCAAACAGCCAAGGTTCAAACCTCGGTTCTGCCATTTCCTAGCTGTGTGACCTTGGGCAAATTATGTACCTTCTCTGGGCCTCAGTGCCTGCACCTGAAAAATCAGGACGTTAACAGCCCTTGCCTCAAAATGTTTATGAGGGGGCACCTGGGTGGCTCAGTGGGTTAAACCTCTGCCTTCAGCTCAGGTCATGATCTCAGGGTCCTGGGATCGAGCCCCGCATCGGGCTCCCTGCTCAGCAGGGAGCCTGCTTCCCCTCTCTCTCTGTCGACTTCTCTGCCTGCTTGTGATCTCTCTCTCTCTGCCAAATGAATAAAATCTTAAAAAAATATATGTTTATGATGGGGTACCTGAGTGGCTCAGTAGGTTAAGATTCTCTCTCTCCCTCTATGCCTCCCCTTCAAAAATAAATAAACAATAACATGCTTATGAACATGTGTTTGGTAAACAGTGAGCCGTCAAAAGCAAGCTGGCCATTATAAATTATTATTGTTGTTATTAGTAGGATACTCCCTGCTGATGCATATGGTGTAGCATACAATACTGACCAAGACGGGCAAGCATCTCAATCCCCAACACCGCTAAATTCTCCTAGAGTTTTCTTATCCATCTACCTCCTGAGAAAATCATGACAGCTTCCACTAGATAAAGGCCTCCTGGACAGCAGACGTTCAGTCTTCTCTGCATGAGCACTGAGAGGACAAGGTGGTGAGGGACCAAGCAGCACAAACAGAGTGAGTCAGTGTCAGGGAAAAAAAGCAAGGTAGCCTGGGTATAATCTGACAGATCAAAGGCACACAGATGACTCCTGACATGGGAACTGCATGGGAGGCTCCTCCTGACAGCAGCCTGGACCTGACCCGGGGCAGAACAGCAAACAGGAAAGTCTTTAAAGAGTAGCTATGGCAAAAAAAATCCAGTCACGGTTTCTGCATATCTGAGTCGGGGGTGGGGGGCTGGGGGTAGGTATTTAGTCATTCACATTCCCAGCACAGCGGGCCACATCAGGAGTGTGACTTCAAAGGTCCCACTTGGAGAATGCACACAGGCCATCTGCACTGGCCCGTAAAGGTGACCCCACACTGAAGCCAAAAATCCAAGGGAGCAGAGGAGGCAGAGAACGCTGGCTCTCGTGCGTGTGGCCCATCTCACGACTTGGGCTAGGCCCCGGCCCCTCTCCCTTAAATCCTATCAGCAGGCTGCCCTTGGGAGTTAATATAAACGTAATAGCTGGCATCGCCCTCCTCCTGAAGGAGCTCCAAACCCCGAGGACAGCCCACCGAGCAAGTAATTCTAGAGAGGCTGCCCCCCTGACACCACCTGAACACGAGGTCTCCGAAACAGGAGGCGTTAAGGGTCTGCTTCCTACTTACCTAAGGAAAAGACTAAAACCATTTCAAGGATGGAAGAACAGTGATGCATACAAGCCACGTGGAATTCCAAAACAACTTCGGCTCCTGATTCTGACCGGGCACTTTCTGAAGTCACACACAAAACAAAGCAGAACTGCTCTGCCTGGGCCAGTGGTGTTCGATTCTGGCCACACAAACAAATTCAGTCAGCATCTGTGGGTGGGCACCAGGCACCAGCAATGGCACTGGGAGTGGGTCTCGGCAATTTGCTTTAACAAGCCCTCCAGGCAGTTTGGATGCATGCTCCAATCTGACAACCGTGGACTCAGTCTACCCAAGGGCATTTATTTTTATGGCATATGCCTGTGTTTCAAGCTCTCTGAAGGAACAACAGTCATTTCCAAACATTCAAACAGAGAAAAATAACCTGCTCGGAGATCACAGACCACCATGCAGCCTAGGAATCAGGCAAGAGCCAGTTACTTGCCGTAATTTCTGGACTCCATCTGCTTAAACAGTGCGATCAGGTCTTCGGAGTAGCCAATGTCTGCCTCGAAGCGGACCCGGGAGATGAGCACACATTGCCCTTTGACAAAGGCCAGCGAGGGAGCTAAAGGCAGGCAGGTCTGGGCTACGCCAGAAGTGGAGGGTGACTCCCTGTTGTCCTCGGCCCCTTCCAAAGGCTGCAGGGTGACCGTGGGGAGGCTCTGGGCTGCTTTCACTGCAGAAGAAAAGGAGAGATGTGACAAGGTGGCTGACTTCCACACAGGGAGGGAAGAAGCACAGTTCGATCAGGAAGGCCTGCAAGTGAGCTTTCACTGGGGTATCAGGGAAGTCCAGTCTTTACTGAATTAATTTCTGCTCCTTAAATGTTCAAGTTACAAAACCTGCAACTCAGAAATGAACAGGGGAAAGAGGGGTCTCACCAAGATGTGCAAACTTAATGGGTAATTGCTGCTGCTGGGTCAGAGAAGCCACTGAAGCCAATGGCCCAGGAATCGGCCCCCGAACCTAAACCCCAGGTCATTGCTGCTCTTGCTTGGAGAGCCAGGGAAAATGACACAGAACCATCAGCCCATAAATGCAGTTTTGAGCCTGATTCTATCTGTTATGGATGCACTGTCAGATTAGCAGATTTGACGACATAAAACTAAACTGCCTAAACCAACAAACAAATGGAATTGAAAGGCAGAACTACCGAATCAAGACTTCTGCAAGATATCAGAGTAGAGCCAGCACTTGAGAAAATACTCAGACCACAAAATGCAAGAAGACAGAGATGTCATGAACTCAGAAGAGGGGGGCAAATGAGCAACAAACACCTGGAAAAATGTTCAACTTCACAAATAATCAGAGAAATAAAAAGGCATTTTTATTCATCAAATTTGCAAGATTTAAAAACAACAACAACAACCAGTTATCTGCATTGCTAGCTGGGAATAAAACTTTTGAAGAACAATTTGGTAATCTAGAACAAGAGTCCTAAACAGTGATCATAATAATTCCACTTCCAGGAATCTGCCCAAACTAACAATTGAAAATACAGAGATTTATGGAGAAAGTTACCCTTTGCAACTTTAATCCTATGCAAACCGGGAGCAAAGGTAAGTGAAGCAAAAAGGAAATGATTAAGCCATTTATGACACATTTATACCACGGAATGTTATACAGATGTTAATTGTCTTTTAGCAAGTTTTGGAAAAGACAAAAATACAAAAACCAATATGAGTTCAACAGTATGAAATCATTTTCTTAGGGCTCAAAGTATCCGATAGGGGATACCTGTATTGTCATTACTCAGAATTAGCAGCTGACACTCACCATTAAAATAAACATGCTTCCGTTGGAACACTAAGTAAAAAACAGCAAGATAGGGACGCCTGGGTGGCTCAGTTGGTTAAGCGGCTGCCTTCGGCTCAGGTCATGATCCCAGCGTCCTGAGATGGAGTCCCACATCGGGCTCCTTGCTCAGCAGGGAGCCTGCTTCTCCCTCTGCCTCTGCCTGCCTCTCTGTCTGCCTGTGCTCGCTCTCTCTGACAAATAAATAAATAAAATCTTTTTAAAAAATTAAAAAAACAGCAAGATAAAAAATCATATCATGTAGACAAAATGTGTATATTTTCACACACAGAAAAAAGGCTGGAAGGAGAAAATCAAATATTAATAGTGGTTAACGGAGTAAGGAGATTATGGGGGAACAGTTGTTCTTTGCAGGATGATATACTTTTCACATATTCTACAATGTATCTGTAGGAGGGTTAAAGAAGGCAAAGTCCACAGGTATGCCCAAAGCAAAATGACAGAAAGACTGACAGTCTTTACACATTACACTAACTACACAGATCAAAAGGATAACCTACTAGGAAGGCACACCATAAACCTATCTGAAAATTAAACAAGGACAGAGGGGAGCTACCTTTGTGCTGAGCACAGATCAACACAGTGTTGTGGAATCCCCATGTTGTATACCTGCAATAAATGTAACACCATGTGTCAGCTGCACTTCAACAGAGGGGAAAAAAGAACAGGGATAAATGCGGAACCCCACCACCATCACACCAGTGTTTAAGGGAATCTTGGTAGACAGCAAGTCAAGTGTGCGAAATGCTGATAAGGATACAAATAAGCTAACTAATTCATAATCAGTAACATTCGTCTGAAAGCTATACAGAGAATTCTGTGCCCAGTAACCGGTTTTTAAAAAAGATGTAGGGCATTACAAAAAGCAACCACACCACAAAGAAAACCAAAATCAATCTGCAAAACCAGAAGTTATCCAAGTCCCCATGCAATGTGAGTACAGGAGTAGAAATCAGGCAAGAGCCTGACGGTAATACAAACAAAAACCATGGTCATGGAAATCACTGGTTTAAAACGAGCAAAAATGAGAAACGCAGGTGTTGAAACCTGCAATCTTTACTCCCAGTAAGTAAGTAAGTCTTAACTGGCCCTCCCCCTCCCAACACCTACCACAGGGATTAAAATAACAGTGAGTGAGTGTTATCCCCCCTCTCCCACAAAAGGTCACCAGCAACCAGGAAATCAAGGGACAGGACCTGATGCCACATATTTAAAGCAGTGGATGCCAAGGAGAGACACAGCGAATTGTGCAGGGGGCTGCCCCTCCCCTCCCCCCAGAAGCTGCGCTGGTGACTCTAGAGAATTCCACCAAAGGCCCCACACCTGCAAAGAAGTGACCTCCCGTCCTGTCCTGCAACTTCACCTTTCCCCTGTTTGAACTGGGTCGGGGGGGGGGGGGGGGAGAAGAACGAAATGGCTGCAGGAGGAGAGGAGGAAAACGGGAGGCCAGAACATGCAGGGCTGACGTGTTGGCAGAAGAGGAGGCTCCAGGCTCCAAGAGCTAACAGAAATCTTCAAGAGTCAACAAAATCTGGGAAGATAGAGGGGTGCCCCCCAAGAGCTCTGACAATGGACCGCACTGGGTTAATGGAGCCCACTGGCGTCTGCCCGGGCAACCCCTTCTCCCTACCCTGCAGGTGAGCTGACTGTGTGGAAAACTGTGAGGACATGGTTGTCCGCTGAGCAGTCCTGTCAGGTGGTCATGGCTGGAGCCAGGAGCCCCGTGGGAATGTGCACTCTGAGGTCAGGCTGTCTGGGTCTGTATCCCAGGTGTATGCCTCACTGGCTGGGTGACCCCATTTTAGCTACCTACCCTCTCTGGGCCTCCGTTTCTCCATCTGTAGAACGGGTGTTGTGAGAAGCAGAAGAGTTAGCGTATACGGCCATACCTCGCTTTACTGCTCTGTACCGTATCCCATGTCGCAGATAAAGAGTTGTCTTTACCCGCCGAAGGTCCATGGCAACCCTGCACGAGCAGGGCTACGGGCGCCATCTGCCCAAAAGCATTTGCTCCCTTCCTGTCTCGGTGTCACCTTTTAGTAATTCTTGCGGTCTTTCAAACTATTGCATTATTATTCCATTTGCTATGGTGATCTAGGATGAGTGATTACAACTCGTTGAAGGCTCAGGTGATGGTTGTAACGTCTGAGCAACCAATTTCTAAATTAAGGTTTGTACACTGTTTTTTCAGACATAATGCTATCACACACTTCACAGACAACAGTATAATGTAAACGTAACTTTTATATGCACTGGGAGGCCAAAGGTCATCTGAGTCACTCTGCTGTGCTACCTGCTTTGTTGCGGGAGTCTGTAAATAAACCCAGAATGTCTTCGAGGTATGCCTGTATGAGGGGCTTAGAACAACCCGGCAGAGCGGCTCCAGTAAGTGCTAGCTTTGGTTAATACAGTGACCTTCACCCAGGGAGTTGCCTCAGTAGGCTGGCCATGAGTGAGAAGGGAGAAAGACACCGGGGTAGCACCCTAAATGCCATCTAAACCATAAGCTAGACCTCATCTGCTGCTCTAGGGGCCTCCCAATACCAGGATTTCCCTGCAGGCAGGGCAAGGACGTGCCTACTTACTTAGGGCACCATAGTCGGTCATGCTGAAGTTCCACGTCTTGGTGGCAGGATCTGAAATGAAACAGAAGTACTTAGTTGCCCATAATGGGGTCGATGACTGTCATTCTGAGTTGTACTGAGACATTCAGTAAAAGCTTGTTTAATGAATGAATGAGTGTTCGGTTCAAAAAACAGTCAATGGAGAGCCACTACAGATGTACAAATTCCCTGTGGGGGACAAAGAGCAAATACAAATAAGGACAGTGCTATTATTCCATATAGTGCAACTCATCAGGCCCTGGAACCTTATGGCCTCGCTTAAGGGGGCAGAGGACAGAGGTGGGACTAGAATCCAAGTTCTCTGGGACCCAGTGTAGCCAGGCACACCGAATACAGAGCTGGCCTTCTGGGCTGTTGTAGAGATAGCACAGCCTGGCTCTGCCCTTGCAACAGGACCAACCGGAGCGTCTTACTTCACCTTACTGAGCCAGTCCTATTGCCTTGAAAATGGAATTAACATTTACTTATCTCAAAAAACTGTTGTTACGCTTAAGTGCTACAACACAAAGCACCCGGCGGGGGAACTGGCCTCCCAGTAAATATTCATCCATTCTCCATATGGCCATGTGGCAGCCCCCAAGTTTGGCAGCTGTTGGAAGGAACGTCTATTACAAAAGGAAACATGAGCTAAAACAAAAATTTCAACAACTGGACGGACAGAATGTGCCAATGCACTCTCTTCATATTTATGAGAAACTGTTAGATTAAAAGAGACTCTAAAAATAGAAAAAAAGAAAAAAAAAATGTGAAGAACAAACGGAAGCCTCATTACCGTAACTTCTGCTGGGCAGACGCTTAAAAACTGTGATGAGCTCGGCATTGTACCCGATCTTCACCTGGAAACGATCTCCACTCCTTATGCACCTTCCCTTCTGGGAGCTCCCTGCTTTGTGGTCTGAGGCCCCCAATTTCTGTGGGTGCCTTCCTTCTGTCCCAGGTGTCACAGTCTCTGAACCACAGCTGGTGTCATAAATGTTCTGCCCTGAGGTGGAGGGCCTCACTGCCTTGGCCTCTACTCTGGGATCCCTGGGTGGCTGTCCAAAGAAAGAAGCTAGTGTCTTCTGGAAACTCCTGGCTTTGGCCAAAGGCTCCTGAGTTGTGTTAGCAACGGGTGTGGATTTGATCTCCTGTGAAGCCTGAGGATGACCTTGACCTAATGGACCACCCAACATTTGTTGGCTGGGGCCCTCTGGAGGACTTTGGGCAGAGGGAGGAGAGATGCCAGTGTGAGTCATTTGACCTGATGGGCTGTGGCTCGGGCAGGCTGTGGGCACATCTTGCCTCTTCCAGATCCCCTTTGCCTGCTCTGGAGCGCTTAGATGAAAACTATGGGAATCAGGAGGTCTTTGGTCACCATTAAATGAACTGTTGAGATTCTGTTGCCTGAAAATGACACCATGGTTCGCTGGCTTAGAAGGATCCCTGGGGAACTTTGGGAGAGGGCCCTGCTTGGACTGGGAAGAGTTGGTGGCAATGGAGGAGCCAGAGCCTGCACTCTGATGCTTTTCTGCTAATAATTTCTCAGCTCTCCGGGCCAGAGCCTTTTGCCGGTTCTCTTCAATTTTTTTCTTCTGCTCCTCTGTAAGAGGCAGGGACATTTTAATAGGGAAATGCTTATGCAGGGACGTCAGTCTTTAACCAGAAACTTGGCAGAAGCTGAGAAAGGAAAAACAATATTGAAATAAACATTAAATATATTTATTTTTCATGCTCCTACCTGGATTTTAACAAGCTTTCCTCCAGGAAATGCACAATTTGCACAATCAAGGGATATGTGAAAGGTTTCTCTTATAATTGAACACAGACACACACACACACACACACACACACACACAGGGATAGTAGGTAGCATATACTAAAACTAAGACAAAAAGCAAAGAGCAAGGTGAGATGGAATCCAAAACTAAGCAGATATTTTAGCTGCAGCATTATTCTACCTCTCATCCCCCAGCCAGTATAAGTGAACAGACCCCAAGGAAGTTAGGCAGTGCAACCTCATCTATCAGATAATGAGAAGGATGACATCTGAAACCAGAAGCAGTAATGGATTAGACTGACATAGACCCAAACAGCCACATACCATGGTGATGCACTTGCTAACAGACTCCTGCCAAGCTGGAAGAAGGAAAGAAACATTAGCTTCACATAGGCTGCACACTAAATTTACCCTTTTAATTCAATCCTGTTATCATTCCTGGCAAACCAAGCTGCAGGTGGCAGGTGCAAGCCACAAAGCAGTGAGCCTTACTGCCTGCCTTTCAAAATGCACCATCGTGAAGCGACCGTGACTTTTTGGAAAAATAAGGGGAAAAAAAAAGTAGTGCATGCTCATTGTAGAAACTCAGAAGCTACAAAAATGTACAGAAAAGAGTTAAATTAATCTGTAATCTCACCATCCATCAAGAAGCACTGTTGGTGGTTTATTCTTTTTTTCTATTCATATCCATAGATACATGCCCCATATTTAGGAGATATGTGTATTTATCACAAAAAAAGGATCATTATGTACATTATATGTGTATATATAAATATAAATGTACATTATATATGTGTATGTGTGTATATATACATATATACACACATACACACACATTGTTTTATATCCTGATTTTTTTTTCAATTAATTTACTCCGGACATTTCTCTATGAACCATACAATCTTTTACAATATTCTAGAACCAAGGAGCTGGACCCCAATTTCTCTGGCTTGGTTCAGACTGAGCCTCCATCCAAACTACTGCCATGTAATGCTTACAATGATGACATGGGATGACTCCAGCAGCACTGTTGAGACGGAGAGGGTTCAAAGCTATTCTTGCTGCTGAAGACTTCCTTTGGGAAGAGCTCCAAAACATATGGGGTGTCCATGGTACCTCTCTGGAGTACTTCCAGAGACCTCTCACTTCCTCCAACCACCCGTTAAGAAGGATCTAGGAAAGGCTTTGTTCCCGGGTTAGAGCTGAAGCACCCAGGGTAACACACTCCTAACTTTCTAACCAGGGCTCCCCTACACCCCCAAACTCCCCAGACCCAAGGCCGGAAGCGCCGCCTCCAGGAGCCAGGGGAGGTGAGGCCCTGGGGATGAAGAAATCTCACTAGTCAGCCCCAAACCCTAAAGACAGCCCACCACCCAGACTCCCCGAAGCCTCTCTTTGCCCGCACCCCTGCTCCAGCGGATTCTGCGCGCGCGCGCGCCCCTCGGACCAGCCAAGCAATATGGGAGCGCCACGCCTCACTCCCACCCCCATTATCTCCACTTGGATCCACCCGTCCCCTTGGCCCACTCCCTCTTCCTGGCTGGCATTTGGTCTCGTCCGCCTATTCACCCATACAGGCGTGGAACTCGAATCACGTTGCCCGCCACCCCGACCCCGGGAGCGTCTCCAGAGTCCTCCCCAGCCAGGTTACCGTTCTGGGTGGGCCGTTAGGAGCAGGTATTCCAGCGCCGCCAGCTCGTCCGCCTTACTGCGGCGCCTAGGCCCGGAGGGGGAGGGGCTCGGTCACCGCAGAACTACGCTTCCCAACGAGCAACGCGGCCGCAATTACGCTTCGCAAAGTGGGAGTGACGAGCCGTGAGAGCGGGACTGATGCTGCAAGGTCTTCTGGGATGTGTAGTTCCGGCCAAGAGCCTGGCAATGATTAGGCGATACGCAACGACGTGGGCGGGGCGGAGCGGGGCTGTAGTGATGCAGCCTGGGAATTGTAGTCTTTGTTCCCACAAAGGTTTGGCCAAACGGCACATCTTGAAAGCCTGTGAAGTTGAGGTTTCCAAAGCTGGAGTCTCGTGGTCACAACTGTACCAAGGGGCATCCCAGACATTGATTTGGTAGCTCTTAAAAAAAAAAATCTCCTGGAGCATCAGTTCTAGGTATTGATTACCTCGCAGTTTAAGCCCCACCCGTTGTCCAACTCCTGCCCTTCCCGCACTAGGAGTTTTAGCATCGTCAATCATCATTGTCTTCTTCGGTTGTTGTGCTGACAATTTAATGTAAATTTTCTTTTTTAATCCTCACGATGACCTTATGGAACATGTGTTATTAGTATTCCCATTTTATAGATGGGAAAACTAAGACAACTCTTTGCTAACTTTTTTCAAGACTCTGTTAAGCTATCTGTGATTCAGATTCTGAAGTCCCCACTCTTCGGGGGAAATTACTAAACTGACATTGTTAGAGTCCGTTTACCCCATTTCTGAGCATCAGTACCCCTTTTCACACAATCAACTCAGTTATTACGTATTGGTGGCAAATATAATATTTCTTTATCTTCAGTGTACACAAATGTTGCTATTCAGTTTTCAAACATGGCTCACTTAAAAACAAAGAGGTAGATCTCTGTTTAAGAATGTGGAAAAATGGCCAAGACATAATTTTAAGAAAAACAAAGTACAGCAATGTGTATATATTGAGCTATTCAAAAAAAAGGAAGGAAGGGAGGGAAGGAGGAAAGGAGGCTGTTTTAACTATAAAAGCATGTAAACTCAGAAAAAGGTCTGGAAAGGAAACATCAAAACTCACTTTTCTTTTTAATCTATATTTTTCTGAATGATTTGGATTTCCTTATAATACTCATATAGAACTTTTGTGACTTTTGAAACACAAAATCATTTTTGGAACATGTAAATTTTTTTTGAACTTACAAAGACATTGGCCTGTGTTAGCCCACTTGAGTGGCGCTAAGTACTAGAAAGTGGGCCAGTCTCACTCTTCTATGGCCACATAAGCATGGTGTCTGTCCCTTCATTTTATCCTCTGCAAAGTAAAGGTAGAAAATACCACCATCTTGCCAAATCTTGTGCTGGGGATCAAAACAAGACAAGAGAAGTGCTTAGTGAACCGCAAAATCCCAAAACAGATACCAGATGGATGTTGCTATTATTCGAGGTAAATCTTCTTGGTCTTTCATTTATCTACACCCAGCATGAACTTTCTATTATACAGATGAACAGAAACTAACGAACACTTTTCCCTGCCCTTCCTGTCCCCCAACAGAGTCCATTAATTTGCTAAGAAGTTTGGGTGCTATGCTCTTCACCCGTGTCTGCCCCCATTTATATAACAGTGACTTCAGTCTGTTGTGCTCAGTCTTCTTGCCTGGAAAATGACAGATTGCCCTTTGATACCTACCAAGAGGGCATGTGGACCCATGGAACTCAGGTCCTAGATTTTACAGATCCTATCGCTCAAAATCCCAGATCGGTAGGTCTGGCATTGGGAGTTCTGATTACATTTCTAGCTCTTACCTTTCTAAAATTCTAAGAATTGGAAATTAAAATAAGAATTCAGTTTTTAAAAAAAAGAAAGAAAGAAAAAGAAAAATCATCTTCAGAAAGTGGTATAATCAGGTACCACTTAATATTTCCATCTGCTTTGCCAACAGCATTATTTGTTGAGACCTTACTATAGGTAAGGTTTTTTTCTTTCCTCCTATACTTCTGAGGTTTTTAAGCCAACTTAGAGTGAAAATTCCCTCCTTAAAAGTTTGAAGGCCTGGGGGCGCCTGGGTGGCTCAGTGGGTTAAAGCCTCTGCCTTCAGCTCAGGTCATGATCCCAGGGTCCTGGATTCAAGCCCCGAATCGGGCTCTCTGCTCAGTAGGGAGCCTGCTTCCCCCTCTCTCTGCCTGCCTCTCTGCCTACTTGTGTTCTCTGTCTGTCAAATAAATAAATAAAATCTTAAAAAAAGAAAATGTTTGGGGCGCCTGGGTGGCTCAGTGGGTTAAAGCCTCTGCCTTCGGCTCAGGTCATGATCCCAGGGTCCTGGGATCGAGCCCCATATCGGGCTCTCTGCTCAGCAGGGAGCCTGCTTCCTCCTCTCTTTCTCTGCCTGCCTCTCTGCCTACTTGTGATCTCTGTCAAATAAATAAAGAAAATTTAAAAAAAAATAAAAATAAAAAGAAAGAGAAAGAGTCTTTTAAAAAAAAAAAAAAAAAAAAGAAAATGTTTGAAGGCCTGGAGGAGAGCACATGAGTCAAGGGATGGAGGGAGAAGAGAGGATAGCTGAGACAGTTGAGCTGTAATTGAACTCACCCTCCCGGGCAGCTGATGTAGAAAAGTGAAAAAGTGATGCCAGGCCTTCGGGCAAACACCACACAGCTGAAGTTCCCAAACACGGGGCAGCTGGGCAGCGCCAAAATGCCTGGAAGCATCACCTGGTTGCCTTAGAAGCGCGCGCGCGCGCGCGCGCGCACACACACACACACACACACACGGGCAACGTAATGAGTGTTTGGTAACGTTGAGTTTTTTAAATGATTTATGTAATTACATATAATTATACATAATTGTATAAAACTATTTGAGGGTTTGTGTCAGACTTTTTCATGTTTACCTGGTTTTCTTTAGTAAAGCCATGATGGTTATAAATACTTTTACTTACCAAAATAAAAAATTGTTTTCCCCTGAAAGAAAATCCTATGATGTTTCGTCTGTGAAATCCAAAAATCTGGCAGACACCATTGTAAGGGATTCCAAAGATGAGTAAGATGAGTAATCTCTCCAAACGTTTACAACATCCAGAGGATAGAAGACAAATAGTTAAAATTGTCAGATTTAGCCAAGGTCCTAAATGTTTGTCTCAAATATTGCATGGGCCTACTTATACTAAAAAAGTATTTGTTGGGGCACCTGGGTGGCTCAGTGGGTTAAAGCCTCTGCCTTCGGCTCGGGTCATGATCCCAGGGTTCTGGGATCGAGCCCCCCATCGGGCTCTCTGCTCAGTGGGGAGCCTGCTTCCTCCTCTCTCTCTGCCTGCCTCTCTACCTACTTGTGATCTCGATCTCTCTGTGTTAAATAAATAAATAAAATCTTTAAAAAAAAAAGTATTTGTTGCTTATCTGAAATTGAAATGTAACTGGGTGTCTTGTATTTTATCTGACAACCACAGGAACAGTCCACTCGTGTTATCAGTTAGGCTTAGCTGAGCTACAGATAAATACACATTGATACTAGATGATTTACAGCAATATTGATACATCAAATTTTACAGCTAGAAGGGACTTGAGAGCCTATATAGTTTCCTAGGGGAGGAAATAGAGGTCAGATCAGCCTTTGTGCGTTGTAAAAATGCACGCGAGGAGTTAGCTTGCATGTCACAGACCAGGCAGAGACCAGCCTAGAAAGGAAACCTCAGTCCCAGTGTGGGGCTCCTTCTAGACACTAACTACACAGCTGTTGCATGCTTGCCCTTGTCTGATAGTATGTGTGGGAACCTACAACAGGTTAAGGTCCCTCTCCCTGGAGCTTACATACTAGTGATATAGGTGGTGGGCTTCCCACTTCCCTTTGTTTCTGACCCCCCAGCCCACCCCCCAGAGGGCCTGACAGCTCTTTGGGGAGAGACTTTTGACAGCCTCCTCAAGGGCTTGTCATCGCTCAAGTTAATTACACCAGATAAGATTCTGGAGCAGATGCAAGACTTTGGGTGGATAAGAAGGCTCTTCCCTCCTCCGGTGCTGCCAGTTGTCAAAAGGCATTTACATATCCAAAGCACAGAGGAGCAATGTGAAGGTTTATAAGCCAAGAAATTCACCTTCCTTAGCGGTTGTTCCGTTCTGATGGACTTAATTGCTCTGAGTCTGATGGTTCAGTTTTTCTCTCTCGTGGGTCTGCCTTTCCCTAGCTCTCCTCTCCCCCAAAACTTGAAATGTATGATGAAGACAGAAACTCCAGGATTACTTCTATGCTGTGCATTCCATATTTTGGTGTGAGTATTCTCCAAGCATCTTAATTTCTCTGTTTGGTCTTGGTGGCTGTGATTACTTCACAAACTTCTCTCTCAAATCTGGCACATTTTCTGCCTAGGATGGCTTTGTATATCCTTTGCCAAAAGCATCCCCCTCAACACCCTCACCAGTTTTTTTAGACCTGTAAAATTTCACTTTTTCTGCTTTTCCAAAATCCCAAACTCTGCTTTATTTATCCATCCATTCATATATTCATTTAACAACAATTCAAGGACCTACTAGGGGCCACATACAGTGCAAAGGCACTGGGGTTGCAACAGTGAAGAAGACCTGAATATGTCACCCTTTCTCCATAGAGCCTATGGTCTATTTGGCGAGGCAGAGAAAAAAGAAAGGAAGGAAGGAAGGAAAGAAAGGAAAGAAAGAGAAAGGAAGGAAGAAAAAGAAAAGAAAAGAGTTTTAAAAAAAAATGATAAAGGCCTGAAGGACCTAAACAGAGGATTCAAGTAGAGACTAAAGAGGGAACCAGGGGTGCCTGGGTGGCTCAGTAGGTTAAAGCCTCTGCCTTCGGCTCAGGCCATGATTTCACGGTCCTGGTATCGAACCCCACATTGGGCTCTCTGCTCAGGGGAGAGCCTGCTTCCTCCTCTCTCTCTATCTCTCTCTCTGCCTGCCTCTCTGCCTACTTGTGATCTGTCAAATAAATAAGTAAAAATTTTTTAAATAAAATAAATAAATAAATAAAAGAGGGAACCATTTCAGAGTGGTTAGAAAAGGCCTCCTGGAAATTGAGGGGGTGGGCAGCAGGCATTACCTTGAGACTGAAGGAGGAGAGGAGCAGCTTTGTAGATATTGGAGCAAGGAGGATTCTGAACCAGAGGCAATGGCCAGTACCACTCCACCCAGACAAGAGAGAGCTGGGTATGTTTGCAGAGCTGAATGAAGGCCAGTGTGGCCACAGACAGTGTGAGACAAGAGGGCTGGAGAGGCAGGTAGGACAGAGAACTTCAGGGTCCTGCAGGCTAGGCTGAGAAGTTTGGATTTGGTGGGGTAACAGTAGGGAGACACCGAAGGATCTATGCTGCAATGGTGTGATCCGATGTGTGTCTTGAGACAATTGCTCCTGCCTCTGAGTGGAGCATGCCCTGGAGGAAGGCAAGAGTGCCAACAGGAAGGCCTTTTCAGAAGCCATGGCAGGGGTCCAGGGAAGAGATGATGCTGGCTTGGCTGGATGCTCATTTTGGAAAGCTGCCTGGAGGGAGGCTCCAGCACCGGCTCTCCTTCTCCAGGAGCCTGAATGTCTGAGGCCAGCACATACCCACACTCAGGGCTCCATTGCTTACCTCCTACTGGCAGCAAGAGATGTGAAATTGGCTTAAAAAATCAGGGTAGTATATGGAACTCTCTTAGGGACTGTTGTTTTTTTCTGAAGCTTCCTTGCCAAAGTACGAATTGGAACCTTTCCTTTTTTCCATGATTATTCATGGAAAATGGGGTCAAAGAGAAGCTAAGTAGCTTCTTCAAGGACACAAATAACACTGAGGTGAGCACCATCTCAGATGTCCTACTTTCTACTCTTCGTTCACTATGCTCCTCCTCCTTGGATCCTACAACGAGGGGACATCCACCAGCCCCTGCTCAGTATTCTCCTCTTGATATAGTCTGACCTCTTCCATGGGAAATTGCTCATGGGATGACACCCCATCTGCTTCTAAGGGGAATGTAAATTTAACATTGGCTTATCATTGGCTTGGCGCACTATCCCTGAAGGCCACAAGGGGGCGAGTAAGAGTCCATGAAAGCTGGCCAGCCCTGTCACTGTTAACCTGTCCCTCTGGGCACACCTGTGCCTCCATCTGGGTCTCTTTTTACATCTTGGGTCTCCTTGTGTATGTTCCTCTCTTCCTAATTCCCTCTTTTTGATTTTATGTTCCATTTATCTACTTCTTATTCTTCTCTTTTTATTTCTGCTCCTCTCTCCCTCTATCCAGTCTGCCCACAGCATGAACAAAAGCTTATTTTCCGTAGTTCCATGTATGTGTTGAATTGCTTCCCTGTTTTCAGTTCTCAGAGAGTATAAGCGAAACACTTTATAGTCCTTTCCCCTAGTCTCCCCTACTCTCATTTGTTTGTTTTACTTCCATGGTCATATCTACTGCCTCCTCTGCTTCAATAGCAAAAGAAAGGCGACCCACTCCTGACCCAAATAAAACATCATACAAAACGTCATTCGACTGTTGAGGAAGTTCAAGAGTAGGGGGAAATTTAACAGGCCTTGGTGGCTGTATCCTGTCTCAACAGTAACCAAGAGGACATCTAAATAACTACCCAGCATGTGGTGTTCCTATAGATTGGGGGGAAAGCCTTCCTTCCCTTATCCCAGTATTTCAGTTCTTACTGTCAGAAGACTCTCCTGGGCATCCACTACAAATTCCCTGCAAGTTCAGATTTGTTCTGCCCACAGGAGAAAGGTAAATGGAAAGAACTGCTAGTTATCTTACCTTCTGTTGACTCAAGGGGCTTCCTACCCTTCCCTTCCGCGGAGCATGCGCGCAGCTGTGGGTTTAGGCATCAGGATGGTGAGGACGCAGGGTTGGCTCTCTGCTGCAAACAGAACCATCTGTATTAGCACTCGATGGGGGCCCGCACAGACTAAATCAGAGAGAACAAGCGGTGCCATTCATCATGAAGGTGAATTATCCTAATTGAGTGGTTAAGAAAACGAGTGCTTTCTACATGGTGTACGGTAAGGACTTCCTACTCCTAGATGCAGTAATAGAAAACCACGGGCTCTCAGATCCATTTGGGAAAGAGCTTTAGCATCCAGGCCACTTACTTCCTTGATCCTTCAGCACTTGTTTTCAGGAAATCAGCTCTTAGCCACCAGTTCAATATTATTCTAGTTTTTATTTTATTTTTCCCTGTCAGCTTCTGAAAGATCAGAGACTCTCTTCTGGGCTCTACTTGTACAGCAGGTGATGTGTCGTCCAGTGTGTGTTACACACTCAAGGATTTCAGGCTTCTGGACAAGCCTCTGCTTCTTAAAAAATGAGAGTAAATCCCTGTCTTCCGCTACCCCACTTGCATTCAACAGCTCCAGAACTCCTGCCCCCTCCAGCTTGCTGCAAACACATCCTTCCCTGCTTGTAAATAAATGAAACAGTTATTTGCTATTTGAAAAATTTAAAGGGCCTGTTTCATGCTGTCAGTTGGAGAGATGGCATTTTAAAATATTAATTAAAATAACTATATACTTTTTGGATAGGCAGTACAGTCACATGATTCAAACTCCAACATGCAAAAGGCCATACAGGGAAATGTCTTCTTCTGGCTGGAGGCGGATTTAACACGAAACTATAGAAGCTTTGGCTTCAGGGACCCGTTTGCATAGGCCCCTTCTGAGACCTTCACCTTGCATTATTTTTTCTTTAAAAGCGTCCCTTGCCCAAATTGTATGCATGTCGGTGCCTCCAAAACTTGACTCTGCTTCTGCCCCCATCCCTGTCTCAACCACCCCGTTCTCTTCCCAACCAGCAAAAAACATCAGCCATTTCTTGCATATTTTTCTGGGTATATTTTGTGCACACTTAAGGAAAAACACAATTATCCCTTCTTCCTTTTATATAAGTGGTAATAGACTCTACACAGTTCTGTGCCTTGCTTGTTGCATTTGTTTTGAAGCGAGGTAATTTCTTTGTAGTTCGGTTTCCTCCTCTGTGAAATGGAGATCTTTGTACCTATCCTGGAGGCTTCCTATCGCCACTAAATGAGATAATGTGAAGTCTTTAGCACATCACGGAGAACAGGGTAAAAGATCAATTCGAGGGAGGTAAGTTGCTATTCCATTGTTACTAATTACAATACACAATGATGCTACAGTAATGGAAATAGTATGGTGCTGATAACATAGAAGCAAATGAATGAAATGAAACCTGCAACTCTGTTTATTTGTGTCTGTAAGTGGAATGCAAACACTGAAAAGAAAAAGGTTGTCTCAAGGAGCTTAAAGTCTAGGGGAAGAAAGAAGAGGAGTGTCAGAAACCTAATACAGAAAGAGCCTGCTGCCGGTGGGAGGACGGGAGGACAAGGAGCTGATTTGTCCCCTAGACCCCTGGGGCGGCAGAGCCAGGGCAGGACCAAGAAGGCAAAGTGGATGCAGTGCTGTCTGAACTGGCCTTTGAAGAATAAGTAGGGCTTTGACCTCCAGAATAAAGGGGGGAAATGCTAGTTACAAGGATGATCCAATCTGACAAAATCACAAATGCTGAGGAAAATGTGGTTAACTAGGGGCGCCTGGGTGGCTCAGTCATAAGTGTCTGCCTTCAGCTCCGCTCACGATCCTAGGGTCCTGGGATCAAGCCCTGAATTGGGCTCCTTGCTCAGCAGGGAGTCTGCTCCTCTCTCTCCTACTCCCTCCGCTTGTGTTCCCTCTCTTGCTGTCTCTCTCTGTCAAATAAACAATTTTTTAAAAAAGAAAATGTGGTTAATTAAATGTGTTTTGTTTTTTTAAAATATGAGCTGGGGTGGGGGGCAGAGGGAAAGGGAGAAGCAGACTCCCTGCTGGGCAGGGTGCCCAATGTGGGGCTCGATTCCAGGACCCTGAGATTATATAAGCCGAGCCGGAAGCAGATGCTTAACCGACTGAGCCACCCAGGTGCCCCTAAATTAAATGTTTTAAAAGAGTTCCAGTGTGACAGGCTAGTTTCTGGAATAGCATGATCTTTGGTGTCCTTTGAACAAATCTAGAGCAGTAAGTGATGGCCAGAGTCTCTTGGTCGTGGGTGTTATGTGGGCTTTGATTTCATCTGACATCTCAGTTTCTCAACTACAGTTTAAGTTGGGGGGAGGGCAGTATCAATATTAACTACACCAATCCCTCATTAGCAAACTCAAAAGTCTAAATCTTTAGCTAACACCTTATCAATACCATGTTCTAATTACATATGAGGCTTTGAAAGCATGCTGCTGAACGATAATTTCTGTAAAGCAGATTTTAGTCACCGGGACTTAGAGGTAATAATTGCACAGACGAAATAGGGGGCTTATTAATGTCATCTGATTGCAAATGAAGATGTAGACAGTGCCTGGAATGATGGGGACCCCAACTCCTCCTGGCACGGCCCCGTAGAGCAAGGGTGTAAGTAACACTACATACACAAAATGGGCCATTGGTTATCCAACCATCCCCCAAGGCCAGACAGGGCTTTTGGGGAACTTGAGTGCCAAGGTATATGTTAGATAAAATATTTGGCCCTAGAAATTAAAAAACCCTATGGCTAAGTCAGCTTCCAGGCCAGTCCAGATCCCAAAGAAGAATTCGTTCCTCACTGTTCTGTAAGTAGATGGAATATGTTTGAGACCTGATGAGGGAGGGAGCCTCCAAGGCTGGCCCACCAGCTCCTCCTTCTCCTCCCAGTCTAGATTTCCCCTGGCCCCCCCAGACCTCACCCAAGCAGCGTATGCTCTTGGGTGATCAGCAAGTCATTTGGGGAAAAGCCTTTTAATTAAGAGGAGAGCAGCAGATTATTAAATCAGAGTCATTTATTACCCTGCCATCTGGCCAGAACTCCTCCCAGCCCCTCTTTTCCTCTAAGCCTGCACAGGCATAAAAAGGGACAAGGGCAATGAACAGAGAGAAGGCCTGTTTCTGTCTGAACTTGAAAAGGACCACCCAGCACTTCCTGAAAGGAGGTGAGGGTTCTTGGAGGATTTTTCAGGGTCTTTTCCACATTGTGGAAACCAGATCTCAGTTTCCTCACCTGTGAAATGGGGACATTAATGCCTGTGTCAATGCTCGTGAGATGCCAGGCCCAATGACAGGCAGAGTGGAAGCTCCTGGAGAAATGTAAGTTGACCCTGGAGCCAGTGCAGTGGAGTTTTGTTCTGAAGGTAGATGGTGATGATGGGGGGTTGGGGGCAGCTGTGGTGGTGGCAGGTGGCAGGGGGTGGCCAGAGGGTGGGAGGGAGGCAACTAAATGTTTCTTCTTAGGTAAGCCCCAGCTGGTTCTGCTTCTGTTGTGACCCTCAGGGACATTCCTTACCCCCTGAATGAATGTCAGGGAGCTTGGGAAATGCATGCTCACCTCTTGTCCTGAACCTCTCCAAACCTGGATGTCGGGACATTACCCTAAGGGAAATGCAGCTGGAGACGTCTGTGTCCGGTTTGGCCATAATGAGGGACTGGCAGACACTTGCAGAGAGGCCAGCACCAGAAGAAAATGAAAGAGACCCTAGAAGTAAAATCACCACAACAGGACAGCTACAGATGGAGGCTAGTCCTGGCGGGCATGTCGGAGACTCAGTTACCACAAGCACATGGCTGTCAGTAATGTGACTTAGCAAAACTCTGGACAACTCCTGGAAAAGTACTGAGCCCAGTGAAGTCCGATCTTCCTGTAATTTGCCTAGCAGTTCCATTCTTAGTGTACACTGAATGTATACATAAAAACCATTTTAAAAAGCCCTTCTGGGGGCACCTGGGTGGCTCAGTGGGTTAAAGCCTCTGCCTTCGGCTCGGGTCATGATCTCAGGGTCCTGGGATCAAGCCCCTCACCCGGCTCTCTGCTCAGCGGGGAGCCTACTTCCCCCTCTCTCTGCCTGTCTCTCTGCCTACTTGTGATCTCTCTCTCTGTCAAATAACTAAATAAAATCTTTTTTAAAAAAAAGCCCTTCTGTTTACATGTAAAACAACATTACATTTTATTTATTATTTTTTAATTTGTTAAATTTCTTTCCAGTGTTCCAGAATTCATTGTTTATGCACCATGCCCAGTGCTTCATGCAATACGTGCCCTCCATAATACCTCCCACCAGGCTCACCCAACCTCCCACCCCCGCCCCTTCAAAACCCTCAGATTGTTTTTCAGAGTCCATAGTCTCTCATGGTTCGTCTCCCCCTCCAATTTCCCCCAACTCCCTTCTCCTCTCCATCTCCCCATGTCCTCCATGTTGTTTCTTATGCTCCACAAATAAGTGAAACCATATGATAATTGACTCTCTTTGCTTGACTTATTTCACTCAGCATAATCTCTTCCAGTCCCCTCCATGTTGATACAAAAGTTGGGTATTCATCCTTTCTGATGGAGGCATAATGCTCCATAGTGTATATGGACCACATCTTCCTTATCCATTCGTCCGTTGAAGGGCATCTTGGCTCTTTCCACAGTTTGGTGACCGTGGCCATTGCTGCTATGAACACTGGGGTGCAGATGGCCCTTCTTTTCACTACATCTGTACCTTTGGGGTAAATAGCCAGTAGTGCAATTGCAGGGTCATAGGGAAGCTGTATTTTTAATTTCTTAAGGAATCTCCACACTGTTTTCCAAAGTGGCTGCACCAACTCGCATTCCCACCAACAGTGTAAGAGGGTTCCCCTTTCTCCACATCCTCTCCAACACACATTGTTTACTGTCTTGTTATTTTGGCCATTCTAACTGGCATAAGGTGGTATCTGAATGTGGTTTTGATTTGAATCTCCCTGATGGCTAGTGATGATGAACATTTTTTCATGTGTCTGATAGCTATTTGTATGTCTTCATTGGAGAAGTGTCTGTTCATGTCTTCTGCCCATATTTTGACATGATTATCTGTTTTGTGTGTACAACATTATATTTTAAAGACCAGAGGAGAGGCTGAGTCTGGGTGGCTCAGTAGGTTAAGCATCTGCCTTCAGCTCAGGTCATGATCCCAGGGTCCTGGGATGGAGCACTACACTGGGCTCCTTGCTCAGTGGGAAGTCTACTCCCCTCTCCCTCTGCCTGCTGCTTCCCTTGCTGTGCTCTCTCTGTCAAATAAATAAATAAAATTTCTTTAAAAAATAAAAAAAAAAA
>RCUC01156584.1:0-34556 GCA_003697995.1 Taxidea taxus jeffersonii
TTTGGGTCATTTAGTGTCTGTTCAGCTACTCAGCCCGGCTATTATAGTGCAAAAGCAGGAAGCGGCAATACTTACATGAATTGGCAAGGCTATATTCCAATAAAATTTTATAAACTGGATGGTGAGCCTGCCTCTTTGCATTCATGTCAGCATAATGTTTTAAATGATAGGTTAGTATTAGAGCATGAATTGGATGGAGCACGACATTGAATATACTGATGCTTTTTATACAGTACTGTATTTTGTTAGCCACAAACACTGACTCTATTCCTTAATTTTCTCATTCGTTGAATGTGGACATTGAACTAAATCAAGTTTTGTTCTGTTTGTTTTTAAAGATTTTGTTTATTTATTTGACAGAGAGAGACACAGCAAGAGAGGGAATACAAGCAGGGGGAATGGGAGTTGGGGGAGCAGGCTTTCCACCAAGCAGGAAGCCTGATGTGGGGCTCCATCCCAGGACCCTGGGATCATGACCTGAGCCGAAGGCAGGCGCTTAAAGACTGAGCCACCCTGGCTCAGTTTTGTTTTTAACTGAACACTTAAATGTCCAGACTAAATTTTATCTGAAATTCTAATATGCAGGTTAGAGAAAAGCTGAGCTACCAAGGTTGAACTCAGAGAAGTGGCCATGGGGCACTTTGTAGGAAATGCCTAATGTTCTAAGGAACATGCTTTGAAAACATTCAGGTTTTATTTTACTTCTGATCCTCAGAAATCCTGATGGATTCAGGACCTGGGGCAACAGGTGCAAAAACCTATCTCCAAAATGAAATTTTTGACTATGGTGAAGGCATTTCATAAAATTTAGTGATAAATTTTCCTGATGAGAAGGAATTTATTTGTGGTATAATACCTTATGAATAAAAGTAGATATGATACATTACAGAAATAACTTTTAATATGGAAACAAGTTGCTGAAGTTCTGTGGTAGGTTTTTAATCAGTTCTACTCTTATGTGATCCAACATGTATTTATTATTGTCTTTACGTAACTAGAAGTAATCTTACAGTCGAGCTGCTTAAGGCCAGCAATGCTTGGAATGTTATAGGCAGGAACTTATCTAAGGAAAAGTTACAGTAAGTTTTTGTTTTTGCTCTACAACTTAGGTAAAAATGTAAAATATTCACTAACCAGTGATTATTTTCAGGATGAAGAGTGTGTGCGCCTTGATAAAGAGAGATTGGCTGCTCGTTTGGAGGGTCACAAAGAAGGGATTGTACAGACTGAACAGATTAGGTAAGATTTTCTTTAGTAGAAAGTGTTAAGTGTATATGGAAAAGGAGATATTAATATGTTATCTACATTTGCCTTTACCTCTTACATTCATTATATGCTACTGTGCCCTAAGTTCAAAAGATGTGTGGGCATGTTTTATGGTAGAGGAGATTGAAAGTTAATTATGCTTTCTGGAAAGCCTTCTTCTTGGTTCTATTACCATATTGATCTTTCCTTTTTAAAATCACTCTATAACCAAGCCACTCATTTATTTTGTGATCTCTTTTTGACTTATAGCAGAGGTCAGCAAACTTTTTTTGTGTAGTGACACATACTAAATACTTTTCAGCTTTAAAGGTCACGTGTGGGTTTCATTTTTTTGGTAACTGTTTAATGCTTGTGGTAGGGAAAGCAGTCTATGATTGCCTCATTCATAAAAGAATTGGCATGGCTGGATTTGGCCTGTGGTATTATTTGGTGATCCCTGATTTTTACTGTAATTAGAATCACTTCATGATTTTTCCCTGGCACAATATAATGCTTTGGAGTTCTATCCAAACTTAAAAATTCAGTGTCTATTTTTAAAAGCTTTATTCAAGGTGACTGACATAACAATAAGCTGCACATATTTAATATAAGTTGATGAGCTTTCACATATGTATATGTCTGTGAAACCATCATTGTAATTAAGATAATGAATATAACATCACCCCTATACATTTCTTGTGTACCTTTATGATTCTGCACTTCTACCTATCCCCATATCCTAGCCTTTCTAGGTAACCATTGATCTATTAACATAAATTAGCTTTTTCTAGATTTAAGTATAAATGGAATTATGTAATATGTACTTTTTTGGGGGGTCTGGCCTCTTATTTAGCATAATTATTTTGAGATTCATCCATATTGTTGGATGTGTCAGTAGTTTGTTATTTATTATTGCTGGGTAGTTCGTTCTGTTCCATTGTATAGACGTAACATATTCATTTCCACTGAGTAAATACCTAGGAGAGGAGTGATTGAATTGTGTACTGTTCTAGATATGCCTTCTAAGAAATTATCAAACTCTTCAGAGTGATTGTACCATTTTACTTTTCTACCATTACTACATAAGAGTTGTAGTTTGTTCACAGCCTTGCAAACACTTGGTGTGGTCAGGCTTTTTAATTTTAGCTATGCTAATAGGTATAGGATGGTATCTCATTGTGATTTTATCTTGCACTTACCTCATGATTAATGATATTATGAGCATCTTGTTGTGTGCTTATTGCCATCTTACATCATGTTTAGTGAAGTGTGTTCACATTTTTGTCCATTTTTTCTTACTGGATTATTTTCTTATTACTGAGTTTTGAAAATTTGTTGTGTTTTGGTTAAAAATCCTTTCTCAGACATAGGCTTTGTAGGTATTTCTCCCAGTCTGTGACTTGTCTTTATATTCTCCTAGCTCCCTTTTGAAAAGCAGCTTGTTTTAATTTTTATAACATCTCATTTATCAACATGTTCTTTTTTGAATTGTGTTTTGGTGTTATATCTAAGTTATCTTTGCCTGAACAAAGTCAACAAAGATTGTCTCATATTCTTTTGTAGAAAGTTTTTTAGTTCTAGGGTTTATGTATAAGTCTGGGATCTATGTTAATATTTTGTTTGAGTTTTACAGCATGGATCAAAATTTATTTTTTTATGATCTAGATACTGAAGTTCAGTTTAGTGTATGTGGATAACCCACTTATTTCAGCACTACTGGTTTCCATTGAGTTGTCTTTGCACTTTCATAAAAAATCAGTTGTTCATATGTAGGTCTGTTTCTGGACCCATTCTGTGCTATTGATCTGTGCTGATAGTCTTTTTGCCTATTCCAAACCATTTTAATGACTGTTTATAAGTTGGTTTTTTTTTTTATTTTATTTTATTTATTTATTTGACAGAGAGATCACAAGTAGGCAGAGAGGCAGGCAGAGAGAGGGGGTGGGGAAGCAGGCTCCCCGCTGAGCAGAGAACCCGATGGCGGGACTCTATCCCAGGACCCTGAGATCATGACCTGAGCTGAAGGCAGAGGCTTAACCCTCTGAGCCACCCAGGCGTCCCTGTTTATAAGTTTTGAAATCAGATAGTGTTAGCTTTCCAGCTTTGTACTTCTCTTTCAAGGATGTTTTTTTCTGTTTTAGGTTCTTTACATTTTAACATGAGTTTTGGAACTAACATGTCATTTGCTATAAAAAAAGCTCACTGGGATTTTGATTAGGATTATATTGAATCAGTAGACCAGTTTGGGGAGAATTGACATCTTAAAAATATTGAGTCTTCTGACTATGAATAAGATATATTTATTTCCCTATCTATTAATGGAAAGATATTTAGATCTTCTGTAATTTAACATCTCATAATTTTCAGTGTGTAGGCCTTATATATCTTTTTGTTGTATTTCATACTTTTTAATACTATTGTGATAGTTTAAAAAATATTCCAATTCTTGATTTATTGCTAGTATAGAGATAAAATTGATTTTTGGGTGTGGATCTTGTATCCTGCAATCATGTTAAATTCATTGATTAGTTCTTATAATTTTTTTTGTAGCTGTCCTTAGCTTTTCTACATAGATAATTATGTTGTGTCACATAAAATAAATTTTTTCTTTTTTTCCCCTCTTTTTTCTTTCTAAACTGGATTCCCTTTATTTCTTGCCTTACTGTACTGGCTAGACTTGCTGAATCCCCACTAATCCAATGTTGAAGAAGCAGTGAGATCAGACATTCTTATTTTGTTCCTCATCGTAGGGGAAAGCATTCTTTCACCATTAAGCATGTTAGCTTAGATTTTTTTTGTTAGATACCCTTCAGTGGGTTGAGGAACTATCTTTTTCCTTGTTTGCTGAGAGTTTATCAGAAAGGAATGTTGTTCTTGTCACTTTTTTTTCTGATTCTACTGAGATAATGGTATAGTTTTCTTGTTGATAATGGTGAATTAAATTAATTTTTTGACGTTTGCATTTCATGGATAAACACTACTTCATTATTTTATTAGTTATCTTGCTGCATAACAAATTAACCTGAAACATATTGGTTTGAACTACACATATTTATTATCTCATGGTTTCTGTGGGTCAGGAGTCTTGGGGTGATTTGGGTATTTTCTTTGCTTTAGGGCCTCTCACAGTGTTGCTGTTCAGTTGTTGGCCAGGGCTTTGTTCTCATATGTGGGTTTGGTGGGAGAAGGATCTGCTTTTAGCTCACCCATGTGGTTGTTGGTAGAATTTAGTTCTTGACAGGTAAGACGAATACTTTGGTTCCTCAGGTGTTATCTAGAGGACTTTCTTGGTCCTTTGCTGCCACATTTGGTCTCTCCATGGATTATTTCACAGAAATTACAACTTGCTTCATCAGAGTGAGCAAGCAAGAGTGCCAAGAGAGCTGTGAAACAAGATAGAGATTTTTCTTTTTTCTTTTTTTAAAAAAATATTTATTTATTTGACAGAGAGAGAGAGAGATAGGGAGAGAGGGAACACAAACAAGAAGTGGGAGAGGGAGGAGCAGGCTTCCCACCAAGCAGGGAGGTTGATGTGGGGTTTGATCCCTGGACCCTGGGACCATGACCTGAGCCGAAGGCAGACGCTTAACAACTAACCAAGCCACCCAGGCGCCCGAAATTATTTTCTTATAGCCAAATCTTCAGAGTGACACTCTATCATTTGTACATCATTCTATTTGTTCGAAGCAAATTAGAAGCAAGATTTAGCCTCCCCACTCCCACAGGAACTGCATTATACATGGGTGTGAATGCCAAGAGGTGGATATTGTTAATTATTTCAGTGGCTGCCTACCACAATCATACTGTATTGTTGAATTAGATTTTTTAAAATTTATATAGGATTTCGTACCCATGTTTTTGAGGTCTGTCATTTCTTTATAATGTCTTTGTGTTGTTTCCTATCAAGATAATTCTGGTCTCAGAATGAGTTGGGAAGTATTTCCTTTTCTTCAGTTTTCTGGAGAAATTTGTTTGGAGTTGGTATTTCCTCCTGTATTTGGGAAAATTTGATGAAGCCATCTGTACTATAGTTTACTTATTTTCATGTATTTCAGGTAAAGTTTTTAACTGCATATTCAACTTGTTTAATAGTAATAGGTCTATTCTGGTTCTCTTTCTCTCTTTTTTGAGTGTTTCTTTGAAGGAAATTGTCCATTTCATCTACGTTGTCAAATTTATTTGCATAATGTTGTTCATAATGTCCTTTTAAGATGTCTGTAATCTGTAGCAATGACCCCTCTTTCATTCTTTGATATTAGTTAGCAGTTGATGTTTTCTGTTAGTTTCCTTATTGCCTGGCCAAAATTGACCAATTTTATTGATTTTCTCAAAGAACCGGATTGGGATTTTCCTCTTCAGGTTTTGTTTTTTTTTTCTTTTTTCTTTTTGATTCTTCAGTTTCTGCTCTGATGATAACTTCTTCTGCTTACTCTGGATTAATATGCTGTCTTTTTTTATGGTTTCTTAGAGGGAAATTAATAATCTCAACTTTCATTCTAAGAACTACTTAATGGCATCTCATATTGGTATGTTGTGTTTTCATTTTCTTTTGATTTCTTCTTTTACTCATGGATTATGTTCAGTTGAGTTATTTAATTTCCAGGTATTTAGGATTTTCTAGAGATTTTTGTTACTGATTTCCAATCTGTTCCAAAGTATGGTTGTGTTTTATATGACTTTGAATCCTTTGATAAGTATTGAAACTTGGTTTTTGGCCCCAAATAAGGTCTGATCTGTAGGCACTTGAATGTGTATTCTGCTGTTACTTTGGAGTGTCTTACTATAGTCAACATGGTTGATAGTGTCAGTAGAGTCTTCTATATCCTTACTTGTTTTTTGTCTTGTATTATTAATTATTGGGATGGAATAACTGAAATCTCTGGCTGTGGATTTGTTTATTTTTCTTTGCATTTCTATCAGATTTTGTTCTCTGTCTACTTTGAATCTCTGTTATTAGGTGTAAATGTTAAGGTTATGTTGTCATGGTGAATGAATCTTTTTTATCATTACGGAATGACCATTATCTCTGGCAGTATTCTTTGTTAAAAAAAAAATCTACTTTTTCTTATATTGACCTAGACACTCCTCCAGCTTTCTTTTGGCTTATGTTACTATAGTATATGTTTTTATCCTTTTACTTTAAAAAATATATATGGTTAAAAAAACATTATATAACATTTATCATTGTAGTAGTTTTTTTTTTTTTTAAGATTTTATTTATTTATTTGACAGAGATCACAAGTAAGCAGAGAGGCAGGCAGAGAGAGAGGTGGAAGCAGGCTCCCTGCTGAGCAGAGAGCCCCATGCGGGGCTCGATCCCAGGACCCCGGGATCATGACCCGAGCTGAAGGCAGAGGCTTTAACCCACTGAGCCACCCAGGCGCCCCCATTGTAGTAGTTTAAAATGTGTAGTTCATAGACCTAAGCTCTTTCATATTGTGTAACTGAAAACTGGAATCCTTTTACTTTTAATCTATGTGTCTTTATAGTTTAAGTGCTTTAATTGTATATGTGGATCTTTTATACTTAATGTGGTTATTGATATGGTTAGTTTTAGTCCATTTTGCTTTTTTTTTTTTTTTTAAGATTTTATTTATTTATTTGACAGAGACAGTGAGAGAGGGAATACAAGCAGGGGCAGTGGGAGAAGGAGGAGCAGGGAAGCAGGCTTCCCACTGAGCAGGGAGCCTGATGCAGGGCTGGATCCCAGGACCCTGGGATCACGAGCTGAGCCGAAGGCAGACGTTTAACGATTGAGCCTCCCAGGCGCCCCTTGCTTATTGTTTTTTATTTATCTCTTCTTTGTCCTGTTTTTTGGACTTTGTATTTGGAATAAGCAAATATTGGTTATAATTCTATTTTTTATTGGCTTATTGGTTATAACTCACTTGTTATTAGGGCTTTAGGGCTTTTAGTATGCATGGTTTATAGCATTACAGTCTATCCCGAAGTGTTATACTCACTACTTCATGTATAGTATAGGAACCTTAAAATGGTACACTTATACTGTGTTGTAAGCACCAATATGCATTATTCTTTTTTTTCTTTTTAAGATTTTATTTATTTGACACAGAGAGAGAGATCACAAGTAGGCAGAGCAGCAGGCAGAGAGAGAGGGAGGAGGAAGCAGGCTCCCTGCTGAACAGAGAACCCGACATGGGGCTCAATCCCAGGATCCTGAGATCATGACCCGAACCGAAGGCAGAAGCTTTAACCCACTGAGCCACCCAGGCACCCCCAATATGCATTATTCTTTAAAGCGTTAACCTTTAAAGAGCTTTAAATAAGAAAAAAAAAATTTTTTTTTAAATTTTATTTATTTGAGAGGGAGAGATCACAAGTAGGCAGAGAGGCAGGCAGAGAGAGAGATAGGAGGAAGCAGGCTCCCTGCCGAGCAGAGAGCCCGATGCGGGGCTTGATCCCAGGACACTGAGACCACGACCTGGACGAAAGGCAGAGGCTTAACCCACTGAGCCACCCAGGTGCCCCAGAAAAAAAATCTTATGTATTTACAGATACCTTTTCCATTGTTCATTTCTTTGTTCAGATCTGTTTACCTATTTTTTTCCTTGTTCCTGAAAGATATCTTTTAACATTTCTTTTTGTGCAAACCTGCTGGTGATTCTTTGAACTTTTGTGTTGCTGAAAAGGCTTTATTTTGCCTTTTTGTAAAAAGAAATTTTTACTGGATATTAAATTTTAAGTTCCATCTTTTTTTTTTTTTTTTTTTTAGATTTTATTTATTTGAGAGAAATAGAAAGTGAGCACGATTGGGGCAAGGGGAGAGAAAGCAAGAGAAGCACTCTCACTGCTGTGCAAGGAGCCCAACCCAGGCCTCAATCCCAGGATCCTGGATTCATGTTCTTTCCTAAAGGCAGATGCTTAATCAACTAAGCCACCTAGGTGCCTCTTAAGTTACATCTTTTTAAGTACAGGTCTTCCTTTTTCTAAATTTTTTTTATTTTTTAAGATTCTATTTTTTTGTCAGAGAGAGAGAGCATAAGCACAGGGGGAGTGGCAGGCAGAGGAAGAAGCAGGCTCCCTGCTGAACAAGGAGCCTGATGTGGGACTTGATCCCAGGACCCTGAGATCATGACCTGAGCCAAAGGCAGACACTTAACCAGCTGAGCTGCCCAGGCATCCCACGTACAGGTCTTCTTTGACTTAAGATGAATTACATCCTGATAAACCCATCCTAAGTTGAATATATTGTAAACCAAAAATGTATTTAATATACCTAACCTACCAAACATCATAACTTAGCCTAGCCTACTTTAAATATGCTTAGAACACTTTCATTAGCCTATAGTTGGGCAGAGTTATCTAACACAAAGCCTATTTTGTAATGAAGTGTTGAATATCTCATGTAATATATTGAATGCCATACCAAAAATGTAACATAGAATGGTTGTATGGGTACAGAATTATTTTAAGTGTATTAATTATTTATTCTGGTGATTGCATGACTCACTGAGGGCTGTAGCTTGCTGCCACTGCCAGGCATCATGAGAGAGCATTGTACCACATACCACTAACCTGAGAAAAGATAATTTCAAGTATGGTTTCTATGGAATGCATATCACTTTCATACCATTGTAAAGTCGAAAAATTATAAATCAAACCATTGTAAGTTAGGACCATCTGTACTTATTAAATGTTATACCACTGCTTTCTCAATTGCATTGTTGCTGATGAGAAGTCTGCTGTCATCATTTTCTTAAGTTTTTAAATTTTTTAATGAAATGTATCCTTTTTTCCCACTGGGTACTTTAAAAGTTTTCAATATTACAGATTTTGAGCTGTTTATCACATAACTTGGCCTTTTCTTCATGGTTCTTATGTTTGAAGTCCATTGAGCTTTTGGAGGGAATTTTTGTGTTCATAATTTTTATTGAATTCAGAAAGTTTATGGCCTTGTTTCTTAAAATATTTGGGTTCTTTTTTTTCTATTCACCTTATAGTTTCTGTAGTTGTGTCATTCAGTAATATTTTTTTCTTTAATTATATTTGTGATGTATTTATAGTTTCCATCTTGGTATTTATTTTTTAATCTCTGCAGGTTCATTAAATATATAGTCAATATCTCATTTAATTTGAATATATGGAATAGAGTTACAATAATTATTTTAATGTCTTTGTTTGCTAATCCTGTCTCTGTGTCAATTTATAATTTATTTTGATTTAGATTTTTCCTCATTCTGGCTTTTATTTTCCTGCTTCTTTACATGCCTTGTGATCTTTGGATACTAGGCATTTTGCATTTTACCATATTGAAGTGCTAGGTATTTTTGTATTTTACAAAACTGTTTTGGGTTATAGTTAAATCACTTGCAAGCAGTTTGTTCCTTTTATGTCTTGATTTAAGATTCGTTATTTGAGCAGTGTTCAGTTAGGGTAATTACTCCCCACCATTGCTTACACAAAAATGCCCAGTGGATGTGAGGTTTTCAGTTTGGCTGGTAGGAACAGGAACTATTCCTCACTCTCTGCGAGCTCTGGACATTGTTCCCCTCTAATCCTGTTGGATGGTTTCTATACCCAACTTTTGTTTCCTCATAGTCCTGTGCTAATCAGTATTCTCCCAGAATACTTGATGGGCATCTTCATTGCAGCTCTTTCTTCTCAGGTACTTAGGCCTATGAATTCCAGCCACCTTGGTTTTGCTGGACTCTCAGCACCATTTCTCAAATCAGGTAATCCACTCAGTTTTGCCTAGATTCTCCTCCCTTTGCCATTTTGAAAACTTACAAGGCAGCAAACTACAGCATTTGTAGGGCTCACTTCATCTGGTTTCCATTTGTCAGAGATCATAGTCTTTCATAGCTTGATACCAGGTATTTCATAAGCTACTCTTTTATTTATTTTCCACTGGCTCTTTGGAAGCAGGAGAGGTTAATCCAATCCTTGCTACTTCATTTTAGCTGGAAGTAAAACTCCCAATGATTTGAAGGTCCAATTCACATTTGACTATGATTAAGAAAAGTATTTTAGTTTTGATTTAAGTTATGCTGGTTTGCTTTAGAGTTTAAGGAGAAATTGCATAGCATTATATAAAATGAGTCAAATACTCGATGTATATTGAGCATCTGCTATAAAGTTCCTTCATACCTTATATAAATAAACTAGTATACTATATAATACTACCATATTTAAACCTGCAGGAATTCCTGTGTCCTTTTTCCAGATGTTGTTTAAACATATTTCAAGATTGTCACCTTGTGATTAGAGTAATAATTTTGTCAACTCTCAAGGTACCCAAACCCTTTTTATTTTTATTTTTTAAATATTTTATTTATTTGAGAAGCATGACCAGGGAGAGAGGGAGAGGGAAAAGCAGATTCCCTGCTGAGCAGGGAGCCCAACTTGGGACTCAATCCCAGGACCCTAAGATCATGACCTGAGCCGAAGGTAGATGTTTAACTGACTGAGCCACCCGGGTGCCCTTACCCAAACCCTTTTTAACTCTTTTTCTCATTTTGTGAAAAACAACACTAAACTTGTCTTAATGAATTTATATTTTGTGTTAAGTCTTTTTTTTTATAGTTCTCAAAGTGTAGCCCATGTTTGCTATTTTGCCTCTTATTTGAAAATCAGGTAAAGAAAAGAAAAATAAAACTGCAAAATATAGTTTAATCTTACAGATAGTAAAAGGAATATATGTCGATGTGGCATATAAAAGTCTCCTTTACATATAAAATGGGTATGTTATATGCATTATGAAGGTTTGACACCTTGAAATAAAATTTCAAGGAAAAGCTAAGCTTTGAATTCTTTACAGAATGAGTTTTTCACACGCAACCCCCCTAGGTGGGGTGTGTTTTTTGTGTGTTTGTATGTACAGTTTGTGTGGATAGAGAGGCATTGGCAAATAAAAGTCTGAGAAAACGTTAAGGAAAGCAGCTATATTAATGGGTTCTGTCTTTGTGGAAATGGGGAGATAAACACAAGTGCAGGTATTTTTATTGCATTGATCCTTCTAAGAAGTTACTGATTTGCTTATAGAGTAATATTTCTACATGGACTCTTGATCTTACATGATTATTAAATATCAAGTATGTAAGTTTTAGATAAGAAAATCTTAATTATTGCCACTTGATTATTTTTACCAAGAACTTATAAATGTAACAAAATATATTTATGATGTGCTTGAGATCTCTGCTATGAAAATTTAAAAAAAGGAAATTGCTTTCAGGTCTTTGTCTGAAGCTATGTCAGTGGAAAAAATTGCTGCAATCAAAGCCAAAATTATGGCTAAGAAAAGATCTACTATCAAGACTGACTTAGATGATGACATAACTGCCCTTAAACAGAGAAGTTTCGTGGATGCTGAGGTAGATGTGACACGAGACATTGTCAGCAGAGAGAGAGTATGGAGGACACGAACAACTATCTTACAGAGCACAGGAAAGGTAATTAAAGTTTTTCACTCCTTCATTAGAGTATGTATAACATATCTGTTATAGAATTACAGATTCTATAGGTTCTATAATTCTATAGGTTATAGAATTGGCTAAAATTTGCTATTAGTAGCAGTTTTCAAGTTTTATCTCCTAAAGATCAGTAATAATGTAGATTTCTAAGTGGCCATATTTACCATTTAGTGGTTGTTGGTCACCAAAGAAACTGATGAAAATGTCTGAATCACCGTTCAAACCTTTGATTTGCACCTCATTTGTAAATCCAGTGAATAGCCCAGTTTTCTTGTTGATGAGATTTTGCTTTAACCGAATGAGGAGGGAATCTTGATGGCCAACTGTGTGGTCATTAATATTGTTAATAATTTTTTTCCCCACAAAGTAGGAACTTACGAAAATCAGTCATTTATTTAATGTATTTTATACATTATATTCTGTTGTGTGGATGTAGCAATATTTATTTATTCTTTATTAATGGCATTGGGTGGTTTATTTGTTTTTATAGTTATAGGATTGTAGAATTTTTTTCCTCTCCCTTTTCCTCCTTTCCTTCCTCTCTGTCTCCTTCCCTCTCTATTCACAATTACAAGTAATGCATCAAAAAATCCCTATACATGTACCTTTGTGCATTTATGTGTATACAACAAAAGGATTAATTCCTAGAAGCAAATTTCAAATTTTGAAAGAGAAAAATTTGGAAGATCCTGGATATTTGGTATCCTAATACATCTCCAGAAGATTGCTTTGGTTCTCTTTCACTGGCATATTTTCATCTGTATTTCCCTCACCTCCCAATTTTCTCTAAGAGAGTATTGAAGTATATGAGGTTACCAATGAAAGTGAACTTAAACTTTGATCAAGACAGACTGGTTTTATTTTTTTTTATTTTTTAAATTTTTTTATTTTTTTTATTTGTCAGAGGGAGAGCGAGCACAGGCAGACAGAGTGGCAGGCAGAGGCAGAGGGAGAAGCAGGCTCCCTGGAGAGCAAGGAGCCCGATGTGGGACTCGATCCCAGGACGCTGGGATCATGACCTGAGCCGAAGGCAGCAGCTTAACCCACTGAGCCACCCAGGTGTCCCAATACAGACTGGTTTTATTTGTAGATTCTGGATCCTGGTCTTAAACTTACTGTGCCATGTTAGTAGGATTCAGGTTACTCAAAAAGAGTACTATGAAGGAAAGAACTTTCCTCCTTTTGTACTTTGTCCTGTTTTACAAAATACTTGAGGTTAAGTTTAAGAATCATCCCCCAGAGCTTAGAACTATAAAGAAATCTGAGGATATAAACTTCGGGTTTTTTATTTACAGTAAAGTGGTCTGTTGATACTCATTTTCACTGCATAATGTGGCTAATAGTTGAATATTACAACCTGCTAATGTTCTACCAATGTTCATTATAATAGCCCCAAATTTGAATCTTATAGTAAAGGAATAAAACATACCTTCTGTGCTCCATCTTAATTTTAGACCAAACATTAAATTTTCAAAATCTGAGATGAACAATTTTCTTTGAGCTCTAGGTGGCAGGGTTTTACCATCATTTCAAAACTTAGTGCTCTAATTTAAGTTAGTGTTGTTGCTATCACAGTATAATTTAAGAAATAAATTATAGTTCGAGAACTGTTTGGTAGCTGTTTGGTTTACTTCTGTGAGCATTAACATTTTTAAAAACCAGAAACAACTGTTTTGACTGATAGTTTTTCTGTATATGGTCTTCATCTCCTGAACACTAAAAATCGTTTTAGGTACTCAGTCCAATAGACCCTATGGTTTTAGATAGATCTTCATTATTACCGGGGATTAGAGCCTTCTTACCTTCTAAATTTCTGGAATAAAAAGTTGATGAGAAAAATAAGTATGTTCCTTTATAATTATATTATTATTATTTTTTTATTTATATATTTTTAAAGATTTTTATTTATTTATTCGATAGACAGAGATCACAAGTAGGCAGAGAGGCAGGCAGAGAGAGAGAGGGGGAAGCCGGCTCCCCAATGAACAGAGAACCCGATGCGGGGCTGGATCCCAGGACCCTGGGATCATGACCTGAGCCGAAGGCAGAGGCTTTAACCCACTGAGCCACCCAGGCGCCCCAATTATATTATTATTGTAAGCAACCCATATAAAGCAACCCAGTTTTATAATGTCATTAAGAATGTACTTACAAGCTTAAATAAGGTAATGTTCCTTATTGAAAAGTTGATTTAAAAGAGATCATTAAAAGGAAGATAATAATCACCTGTAATTCTACTGCACAAAAATAGCTGATAACATGGATTCTTCTAGATTTAGTGTCTCTTACACGATACTTTATTATTTTTAAAGCATGGGATTTGATTTTCATACATTTTCAGTGATTTTCATAGTAGGATTAAGACTTTGTTTGCATTTCACTGTGTTGACTTCTGTACTGCTGGTGCAAAAGCAGTGTTTGGTTAACGCCTGGTATTTTGCCATGAATCAAGTTTTTAAAAATACTTCCCAATTTGAAAATCTTTTAAAAGTATGCAGTAACTCCTAACAAAGAGTATTTTAAAACCTTCCCCATATCTCATATAAATTGTAGCAATCTGAGATTAGCACTAGAGTTTATTATACCTAGAAGAAGATAGAGTTGATTTCTTTAAAAATTAAGAAGCCTCTTATGACAACAAATCTCATTTTTATTCAATAGCTTGTTTCCTAGCTACATGTTTGAATAGATGCAGAATATGAATACATTTATAGGCAATTAAACAGTTTAAGTAAAATAAAAATAAATGGATAACAATGTGTTTATCATATTTGGTTTGGGGATCAGTTTTTAGTGGTAGTTCGATTTTTATTTGTGTGTATAGTAAAGAACACCTCAGTGATGTAGTAGAGAAGAACTAAAGGAAGAAAAGTCTGAAATTATTTATTAAATAAACTTACTGCCTTGAATACTTAAAGTGGACTGATTAAGATCCATTTATATTTTAGAATTTTTCCAAGAATATTTTTGCAATTCTTCAGTCTGTGAAAGCTAGAGAAGAAGGGCGTGCACCTGAGCAGCGACCGGCCCCAAATGCAGCACCTGTGGTATGTTTTACTGCTTACATATTATTTTTAATGAAAATGACTCCTGTTTTTCAGTATTGTAACTTTGAAAACATCTCATCTTAAAGTTCTTAAATCAGTACTTGTAAACCTTTTCCTGCTTCAGTATTCTTGAAATATGTGAAAATTTCCCCCACCATTAAAGTTTACACAGTGAGATCTCACCTCATACAAGTTAGATTGGCCATTATCAAAAAGACAAGAAATAAGTGTTGGCAAAGATATGGAGCAAAAGGAACCCTTGTGTATTCCGGTGGGAATGTTAATTGGCGTAGCCACTAGGAAAAACAGCATGGAGGTTCCTCAGAAAATAAAGAGTGAGCTGCTGTATGAACCAGCAATTTTCCTTCTGGGTATTTATTTGAAGAAAATGAAAACACTAACTTGAACATCTTTTTTTTTTTTTTTCTTTTTAAAGATTTTATTTATTTGACAGAGATCACAAGAAGGCAGAGAGGCAGGCAGAGAGAGAGGAGGAAGCAGGCTCCCTGCTGAGCAGAGAGCCCATGTGGGGCTCGATCCCAGGACACTGGGATGGATCATGACCCGAGCCGAAGGCCGAGGCTTTAACCCACTGAGCCACCCAGGCACCGTAATTTGAACATCTTAATGTTCACTGCAACATTATTTACAATAGTCAAGATATGGAAACAAGTGTCCATTGATGGATACATGGATAAAGAAATTGTGGTATATACATACAATAGAATATTATTCAGCCATAAAATATAATGTAATTTTGACCTTTTTTTTTTTTTTTAAGATTTTATTTATTTATTTGACAGAGAGATAGAGAGCACAAGTAGGCAGAGCGGCAGGCAGAGGGAGAAGGAGACAGGCTCTCTACTGAGCAGGGAACCCGATGCAGGACTCAATCCCAGGACCTTGGAATCATGACCTGAGCCGGAGGCAGCCACTTAACTGACTGAGCCACTCAGGCCCCCCTAATTTTGACTTTTGTGACAACATGGATGGACCTTAAGGGCATTATGCTAAGTGAGATAAGTTAGAGAAAGACAAATTACCCTGCCATCTCTTTTATATGTGGAACCTAAAAACAAAACAAGCTTATAGACACAGAGGACAGATTGGTGGTTACTAGAGGTGGGAGTGGGTGAGAAGTGTGAGAAGTAGATAAAAGGAATCAAAAGATAAACCAACAACAACAGTAACAAAAAAAAAAAACAAAACCAAGCAACCAAAATAGGAAAAAAAAGTTACTTAAGCAATAGTTCTTAGAGACATACTTGGATTAGAATCTGAAAGGGGTAAGTTGGGAAAAGCCATCTGAGAAGTTGTATAAAGTAAGTAACAGACCTATTATTTGTTGTTGCTTGGGAGAATCATTACCATTGTTAGAGATATAAATGTTACAGTCCATTTTGGAGCTTTTTCTGAAATCATTGGTATCTGTGACTTCCTGGTAAATGTGTTTCTCCTCATCTCAATAGATCATTGGTTCTTTCATGGTACTTTAGTCATTTGGAGAGTTGACTGCCTTACTCATTGAGTTGCCACTTAGGACCCCTCCAAAGTAAATTTCATGTATAACATATAGCCTATATTTAAACTCAAACATGTCCTCCAGTTTTGTTGAAAATCCTTCCAACTAGTTTCATAGGATCCAACAAAGGAAATAAATATAAATAAAATTGTTTTTATGTTATATAGTATTTTTTTAAGCATATTAAAATTTGAAAGAGCACTAATACACTCTTTGCAAGATCTAGTAGTTTTGCTTGTTCATAAAATCATTGATATTTAATTAAGAGGTAGGGGACTTTTATTGGTATTTAGGTTAACATTTTGAGTTGACTTTCCAGCAAGGACTTAAGTAACTACTATTGTCAGGTGGTGTGCTGACACAAATACAAGAGATACCTGTCCTCTTTGAGCTTAAAGTCTAGTAGGACATAGAGATGAGTAAAAAAAAAAAAGTAGTGAAACAGATACTGTGATGATAAAACATAGGGTGCTTATAATTATGAATTGATTGATTTGAATAGCATTGGTAGGAAACCTATGTCAGATCTTTAAACAGTTAAACCATTATCCTTGTGGTTGAGTTTTTTTGTATTTCTGTAATCATTAAGATACATAAAAATTTGGGGCACCTGTGTGGCTTAGTGGGTTAAGCTTCTTGCCTGCGGCTTGGGTCATGGTCTCAGGGTCCTGGGATCAAGGCCTGCATTGGGCTCTCTGCTCAGCAAGCAACCTGCTTCCCCTTGCCGGAGCCCAACATGGAGCCCAATCCCAGGACCCTGGGATCCTGATCTGAGCCTAAGGCATATGCTTAACTGACTGAGCCACAAGGGCACCCCAGACTGAATTTTAGATAAAGTATTTGTGAATCGAGTTGACATCATTAACAACTTAATTCTAAGTATTTTAACAACTAACATCTTTATTAGCTTCAGTCTTATCTTGTGCTTTTATAATGGGTTTATTGTCATAGTTGTCATATTTATTTAAGTATTAATAACAGTTTGGGGAGTAATTTTGTTAAAACACTCTAAAATATCAGTTCAGTAAGCTTTGAATTAAGCTTTTTTTGTTAAAAATAATTCATAATTGGGGGCTTATTATTTCATGAAGAAGTTTAGGTAATGAGAATGAAATTATTAAGCACACCTATTTTATTTCTGCAGTTTTGTGTTTTGCCATGATACAAGTTTTGTTTTGTTTTTTTTAAAGATTATCTATTTATTTATTTATTTGCCAGAGAGAGAGAGGGAGCACAGGCAGACAGAGTGGCAGGCAGAGGCAGAGGGAGAAGCAGCCTCCCTGGCGAGCAAGGAGCCCGATGTGGGACTTGATCCCAGGACGCTGGGATCGTGACCTGAGCCGAAGGCAGCCACTTAACCAACTGAGCCACCCAGGCGTCCCTGCCATGATACAAGTTTATTTGGAGTCCTGTGCTCTTGTCCCTAATAGCAATGATAATTTTCTATCAGAAAATAATATCTTGAAAATAAACATCAAATGACTTCCCACTTTTGTCTTATTGGCTATTGTAAAGAAAAAGCTTAGAAAATAATACACTAACTGTGGTTCTTATTCTGAGTTTTAAGTAACAATTTAAAATATTAACATGTAACTCATAATTAAATTTTCTGCAGGATCCCACATTGCGTACCAAACAGCCTATCCCAGCTGCCTACAACAGATACGACCAAGAAAGATTCAAAGGAAAAGAAGGCAAGTTACTTAATTTTTATATTCCATTTACTGTGGTGGTACTGAATATGAGAGGTAGTATAGCTTGATGTTTACTATAAGCAGGTGTTGGCAAAAATTTGCAGGCCAAGTCTGGCCTAACACATATTATAAATAAACTTTTGCTAGAACACAGTGGCATTCATTTATGTATTATCTGTGGTTCCTTGGTGCTGTGACAGCAGTGTTGAGTTGTGACAGAGATTGCGTGGCCTGCAGAGCCATAAAATACTATCTGGTCTTTTACAGAATAAATTTACCAATCCTTGGTGTGCCTGGGTGGCTTAGTCAGTTAAGTGTCTGACTCTTGATTTCAGCTCCGGGCATGATCTCAGGGTTCTGAGATTGAGCCCCGTGTTAGGCTCCGCAATGGGTGTGAAGCCTGCTTGGGATTCTTTCTCTCCCTCCCTCCCCCCCCTGTTCCCCCCCCCCCCGCCCCCCCCCCATCCTCGATTGTGCTCTTTCTCTCTCTCTGAAAAAAAAAAAAAAAAAGAATGCCAACCCCTGGTTTAACTTTACGGATTCTGGATCCAGATTGCCTGTATCACAGTTACTTTTTGCGCGAATTTCAATAAATTAACTGTGTTCTGTTTTAATTTCTTCATGTGTTTCATTGCAATACTACTAATAGGAGTAGTATCTATCTTTTAGTTTCATTGTGGGGATTAGACCAGTTAATAATGTGTCTAGAATAGTGACTGGTATATAATAAGCTATCTATAAATATTTCCTGTTATTTAATATTCTGCTTCTCAGAAGTTCAGACTGGAGATTCTGTATATCAAATCATGTTTCTGAAGTTGCACATGTATACATTAAGAAATTGGGAAGTATTGATTTTAATAACTATGTGAGGGCTTATTTTGGGGTAGCCTACATGGTATACTGGCTAGTGCAGTAGTGAACCATTTCCATGTTATTGTGGTGGTTAGTGAAGTGGTACTAATGTCATTGTAATTTCTCTTGGTATCTTCATTTATCTTGATTCATGGGAAAAAATGAAGTAGAAGCAACTGGAAGTTTAACTTCCCCATTTAAATTTCATTAAAGGATATATTGCTTCTGTACTTTGTGTGCTGACTTCATTTACTGGTTAAAGGCATGTACTGTGAATACATGCTGTAGAAATACAGTGGTTCATTCTTTTATTCACTATAGTTTTTCTTGTGGAATGAATTATGTAAAGTAGGGTTTGACAAATTATGATCCTCTGTGGGTCAGATCAGGCCATGCCCATTTGTTTACATATTTTGTTTATCTTGCTTTTCCACTGTATGTGTAAAATCAGCAGTTGTGATAGAGACATATAGCTTGCGATGTGTAATATATTAATGTAATATGCCTTTACAGAAAGGCATTTTTAGACTCTGTCCTGGAACCTTTATCACTATTTGCAGCATTGCTTTTATACAAATTATGTGTCATATGCCTATGATTGTAATTTTAAAACAGAACTTTTCATAATTTAAGACCTTCTCATGATACTAGAAGCCTTTAGTGCTACTGTGAGTGGGTATTAGAAGTAAATAATTTAAGGTTATAAAGTACTTTATTCAGTCTAATTTTTGATATTCCCAAAATATCAAAACTTTTGAACACAAATTGTAGAAATAGTCTTAACCAACTTCTACAAAAGGCCTCACTGGCGTGTATTGAATATATATTTGGGACTAGTACCGCTTTTAAAGTTTTTATCTTCTCAGGCATGTAATTTAATTTTCTATGTATAGTACATTTGATGCTTTGTTACATTATTAAACTGTCAGATTATAACGCAGATTATTACTTTAGGTTTGTTATTGATCACAAAATGCATAAATCTAATAGCAAGCCCCCTTTCTTTGTAGAAACGGAAGGCTTCAAAATCGACACTATGGGCACCTATCATGGTATGACACTGAAATCTGTAACGGTAAGTCACTTTAACTGCTGAGGTTCTGTTGTTCCAGGCATTTTATGTGAGTAGCAGATGTTGAAGAAAATCTTTGTTCTCCCATTATTTTCTGTTTCAGACGTTTATCTTTAATGACTAATTGTGCTGATAGATCTGTAGGTTGGTTGTTTGATTTGTGGATATCCTTCTTTTGGTTTAAGTGAGTTGAGTGTGTTTAAATAAAAGCTGTTTTGGTTAACTTACAAGTAGGATGGGTGCTCCCTGGTTAGAGTATTTAATGCTAGGGAGGAGTTGCAAGGTCCAGTTTGGAATTATTTTCCATAGTATCTTATGTTCTTTAAAACGTAATGCGTTATGCTCTTTAAGAAAACAGATTGTAATGGTTGATGTAATATTTACAAAGTGCATACTTACCAGAACCAGGTACTTAGAGGTCCGCACTTAAAAACCTTTGGCTCGCTTTTGGCAGACTTTCTTTTATATATATTTTTTTAACACACTGAAAATGGCTATTTCCGGATGTTCTGATTAGGCTGTGTTTAACACAGTTTTTATTTAGTCAGTGATAGATAGGACTTGGTAATGTAGAACAGGAATTCTATTAACCTTATTTTGAGTATTTATATTACAGATTATTATTATGCTTGAAAATACTATGTATATGTATTAGAGTACCTCTATATTTTAAAGCTAATACCAAACTTGCTTTGTCTTTGTTTACGAATCATCAGATCTTTGAGGACTCAATATGACATGGAATCTTCATATATTTGCTGTGATTTCTCAGAATTAAGATATATCTTGCCATGCTTTCCAGAGCAGATAGCAAATAAACGTGGAAAATCTGATATTAAAAGTTGACCTTTTTTTTTTTTCCTTCTTTTCCTGGACATCAAATTGGAATTGAGTATTAGATATTTTGCCAATACACTTGTTTTTAAGTTGTCGTCAGATTTGTTTTTGTGTGACTGAAATTGTATGTGAGCTCATTAATTCATTTAACAAGTACTTACTGAGCACTTGTGTCAGACTCTGTTCTGATTGCTAGGATTATAGCTATAAATAAGACAGACAAGGGTTCTGTAGAGAGAGAGTCAGAGAGGACTCTCTGAGCAGGTGACTTTTGAGCACAGCAGATCTTGCAGAAAAGCATTCTGTGAAAGACTGCTCAGGGGTCAAGATTGAGGCCCAGTAGAGCATGAATGAAGGCCAGTATCTCTGGAGCGTAATGAATGAGGGGAAGGTGGTAAAAGATTAGACAGACTCATCTTATGAGATCTGCCTAGTTCTTCTGACTTCAAAATGTAGCTCATGGCTGTAAGAATAAGTTTTTAAAAGATTCATTTATTGACATTTTCTTGGGAATAGAACTTGCCTTCTGGCCATTCCCTAAGTGAATTATCGTGGAACTGCATTTGTTATCCTTATGTAACCATCAGGGGGACTTTTTTGTGGTTGTGGTCATTGTTGTTTTAACTTTTGTCTCATCTAAAATGCCACGAAACTGGTTTCATTACTGAGCTTCTGTGCAAGTAGTAAAATCAGTGATAGTTTTTATAGTGATGCTTTTTACAGAACAGTTTTTCTAGAATCCAAGGATAGCTTCTTAATTAAACAGAGTGATACGGCTCTGCTTCCTCATTAGACTTTGCTTCTAAATATACTTACAATAGAGACGAATTTAAACAAATTTATGGTGTTTGTTTTTACAGAAATAATCACATATAGACATTGTGTGGGAACACAACAGAAATACTAAAAATGGTCAAATTGTTGGTACTTCCCATATTTTAATACCCTGTTTGAATCTCTGTACTGTTTGTTGTTAGAGAATGCATGCAGAGGTTGAACTTGAAAGCCTTGAAGTTGTTCTGATAATTAATTTCTTTTTACTTGAATCTCAAGCTTATGCTTCCAGTGTAATGTTTTTTCCTTGTGTTTTTTCTTTTGCAATTACTAGTTTCACCAACTTTGTCTTATTCTCCAAGGAGGATTTCTCTTGTGATATCCACCCAGACACACAAAAGCAGTTAAATGTATGTTAAAGGCTTTGTTGCACTGATGTGACTATCTTTCTAGTTTACATTATGGGCTCCTTTTAGGTACCACTGTTTTTCAGGGTTTTGACATGTGTAGGTGATCTACATAATTGCTAAAATTGTACCAGTCTATATTAGGATTGGTCTATATATATTTTAAGTTCAAGACACTAGAGTCCTATTAGATATAAGATTAAGTTAATCAGGTTGTGCAGATGGCTAGAAAATTTTTATGTAATTGATTTTTTGTCTTCATTTGTTATAAAGAAAGGAGTATGTGTTTTGACAGTATTTCATAAGAGTCATGTTATTGAAATTTATGTTTATGAAGATAATAATTTATAGTAGTTCAATATATGAATAGAAGCCCAGGTATTTTTAAAGTTACAAGTTTATATAGTTGAGTCTGGTTAACTTTTGACATAGGCCAAGAAATACAGTAGCATAAGACATGGATGTTGGAGTTGTTAAAGGGCTTTACAAAGTTGGTAGACTTTCCCCAAAATGTGTTAGTTGGGTTATATAATGTTTAAGAAATAATAGATTAAATGGATTTTTGTGGTCCAGGAATTTCATCATTTCTTATATATGTATATCTAAATTGAAAAACAAGAGTATGCGCTCCTTCCCAGGATTGTTTGTCCCTTTTCTTCCTCCTTTTGAGAACACTGGAAAGAACTAGAATTGTGTAGAATCAGTTTAAGTGAACTATCTTAGTTATTATGGGTTGGGACCAGAAACCATTTAGTGTAGGGAATACCAGAATGTATTTGTGTAGATTCTTTTTGTGAAAGGAGCCATCTTAGACTAAGAAAGTGCCACTTGACAGTGCTTTTCATTGCATAGGAAAGAAGAGGAGATGATGAAGGCTTTTCTGTGTTGGCAGAGAACTTACCTGTGGTTCCACTGGAGTAGGAATAAAAAGATACAGTCACAGTTCACTCTTGTTATTTGTGAGGATTTGATAATTGAATTGAGAACTACTTCATTTTAACCTCTTAATCTAGCTTACTAAAGTTCAGGTAGGAAGGTAACATACTCTAGCCCCTATTTATTCTTTTCTTAGTTCTTACTGAATGTCACTGATTCTCAGTTACCTTGCTGTCTTCATTTTTGAGGAAGCATTTTACACTCTGAAATTGTGCAGATCAAAAGCTTTCCTTTAAGATTGTTCTTTGATTTGACTCCAGTAGAATTGTAGTTTTTATAATAAGCCTTTTCTTGGGAACCATTTTCCCAATAGTAAAAGTTGGGCGGATATTCAGTATTTACAGTAGGTGTAATCACCATCAACTTTCACTATTTAATAATATCCAGAATCTTAGTCCCTCAGTATAAAGTTATATTCTTTTTTTTTTTTTTTTTAAGATTTTATTTATTCACTTGACAGACAGAGATCACAAGTAGGCAGAGAGGCAGACAGAGACAGAAAGGGGGCGGGGGAAGCAGGCCCCCCGCAGAGCAGAGAGCCGGTTGCAGGGCTCCATCCCAGGACCCCGGGCCCATGACCCGAGCCGAAGGCAGAGGCTTTAACCCACTCAGCCACCCAGGTGCCCCTAAAGTTATATTCTTGAGCAGGAGCACATTTATTAGTAACCTTCCAGCTCCCCTGTTTTATAAAGTTTCCTTCATTCTCATTTGGTTTTTGATTAATTTGTTCATCTTTGCTTGGAGTGTTAGGGGAGTGCTCTAGTAGTAGTAATGCTCTAGAGTGGTGTCTAAGAGTCCAGGCTAGCAGAAGATGGAGATAGTTGATTAAGACTTTATTACTAAACACTCTTCTTTCCTTCCCTTCTTTTCCTTTAGCAAATATTTTTTGAGTGTTTATTATAATAGTTGTGTAGATTTCAAGGGTGCCTATGGGAAAATATCTTCTCAGAGTTAGATGCAGCATATCTGTTTATAAATGCTAGTGCACTGACATCATATGCCTCTCTTAGCATACTTCTGGGATTATTCATTGTGCCAATCTGAATGTGGTCCCACATATGTTTTATTAGGCATCTGCTATCATTTAAAATTTTACTTTACGCAGTAAGATTTAAAAATAAAAATATGTCACAAAAAGAGTCTGGATTTTCAGCTTCTTTTGAAAAGCTATCTGGCTTTTGGTAGTGTAGTAAGTCCTGGGTAGTCTAGTGTAGTAAGAGTCACACAGATCCAATGACTGCCTTTAGATGGTAAGTTTTTCTTTAGGTGGCCCATAGGCCTCACTGCCTTGTTGTCTTTGATAGTCTTTACGTATTTATACAGTTGACCCTTAAACAACACTGAGGTTAGGGGTACTGACACCCCCTGCCCTTTCCAGGCAGTTGAGAATCTGCATATAACTTTTGACTTGCCTAAACTTAACTACTAATAGTCTGTTGTTGACTGGAAGCCTTATAGTAACATACAGTCTATTAACACATATTTTGTATGTTATATATATTATATACTGTATCTTACAATAAACTAGTGAAAAGAAAACATTTAGAAATAAGAGGAATACATTTAATACTGTACTACTAAAAAATCCACATATAAGTGATTTGTGCAGCTCCAACCCATGTTTTTCAAGGGTTAACGGTACTACCTTCTTAGACCCTACTGGCCTTTTAGTTTGAAATCCCTGATCTAAATAAAGGCAGTGTTATCTAATTAAAGAGAAGGTGATCAGTTGAAAGGACTTATGTATTTAAGGGTTTGAAGTCAGTTCTGACTTTGAATCCCAACTCTTCCATTCATTGTGCCACTAATGAAGGTGAGATTATTTAACCTTTCAGTGACTGATTTTGTTTTTATTTTGTAATAAAGAACTCACATCATAGTCTTCTTGAGGACTAAAAGACACTATGTAAAATGCTTATTAGCACAGGGAAGACAACAAATACATAATGGTTACTTTTATTAATGAATTTATGATTTTGTACATAATCTCACTTTAAGTGTACATGTAGGCAGCTTTAGCATCACAGGTGTATTTAAAATTACATGTTTAATGATGCCCTGTTCATTCAAAGTTATGAAGAGTTTATTTAAATATTACAAAAACTCTTTTCTTCTATAGTAATGGGAATATTTTTACTGTGACTGTGTATGTTTATCTTAGTGTTCTTTATCCTGTGAGAGAAAATTGCTGCAAAGAAGTTATATGGTGGGTAAGAACTTAGCTAGGTTAGGCTTTTCTGTCTACTTGTTGGGACCCATATTTAAAAGGAAACGAGGAACGCCTGGCTGCTCAGTTGGTGGAGCATGTGACTCTTGATCTCAGGGTCGTGAATTTGAGCTCCACATCTCTGGCATAGATTTTACTTAAAAAAAATTTTTAATGACATTTATTTAGATTTAAATTATTTAATTTTATCATAAAAGTATATGGGGAGGATGGGTAAAATGGGTAAAGGGAGTTAAGAGGTACAAACTCAGTTATAAAATAAGCCACATGGGATGAAAACCACAACATAAGAATACATTCAGTATTGTAATACATATATTATGGTGAAGCATTTCATTGTATATATAATTATTGAATCACTATATTTTATATTGACACTACTTTGTAAGAGCTATACTTCCAATAAAATTTTTTAAAAAATAAAAAGAGCATAATAAGTATTGGGACATTAGTATGAGGTCATAATTGTAAATAAGAATGTTACTTTTATAATTCATAATTGTCTTCATTCTGTATTTACATTGGTATATTATTCTGCTTAAATATTATATTGCATTTGAAATAATTTTCAAAACTTGTTGGCTGTCTTGATATTTCAGGGAACAGGGTGGTTCTGTCTTCTGTCAGCCTGAGCTGTATAAAGGTGCATCCTGCATCCCCTAAACAAAACAAAATATTACTTGGTTCTGTCAGTAACTTGTTCTATGTCTTAAGCTTTTGAAAGTTAATTTTATGTTTACTGCCTGTTGCATGATGTAATACTTAAGTCTTAACATATTAATATTTTTTACAGTTTATTTATAATATTTGCATTTTTATAGACTTTTCTAAGAGTTCATCACTTAATTAAATAATATTTTTCCTCGGTACTCAAAATACCTCTCATATTCTTTTTTTTTTTTTAAGATTTTTTTTTTTAATTTATTTATTTGACAGACAGAGATCACATGTAGGCAGAGAGGCAGACAGAGAGAGAGGAAGGGAAGCAGGCTCCCTGCCGAGCAGAGAGCCTGATGCGGGGCTCAATCCCAGGACCCTGGGATTATGACCTGAGCCAAAGGCAGAGGCTTTAACCCACTGAGCCACCCAGGCGCCCCCCTCATATTCTTTTTATAGTAGTTTTGCCCTATTGATTTTTCCAGCTTTTTTTCTTCTACTTCTTTTTTTTAATGTGTTCTTTATAGATCTGGACTCTGTCTATTTACAGGGAAGATAAGGTACAAGAGTGAGCTTTTTGTTACGATTTTTTTGTCCTGTTCATTGCAACAAACTAGACATCAGTTTTGTTTATCTGAAAAATGGTATTACAATAACTTCTCTGGCCATTTGTTTTGAGGTTCACATGTGTATAGGCATACCTTGTTTACATTGTTCTTTATAGTGCTGTTCACCCGTAGCATTGAGTTATTGAGAAATACTTTTATATTAAACATAGGTAATATTTTGTAAACTTTTCATACTGAATAATACAGAAAATACCTCCTCTCCCTTTTAAAGTTAGGTAGTATTTAGATGGAACACTTATTTAGATGGTGTATATCAGTCTCCTTGCAGTGATACTCCTTGTGCTGAGAGATATTAAAATCTAATTTTACCTTATTATTTTGTCAACATAACCAACATATGATTCTAATCTAATTCAAGAAAAATGAATTATAAAAAACCAATAGGTGTCAGGAAATTTTAATGCATATGAAGTACATTATTTTTATAATACTGCTTTTTTGTTTCTTTTAGTTTATTTTATGGAGCTTTATTTAAAATCCATTGCACAGCAGATGGTACTTTTGGTGTAAGCCTATACAGTTAAACTCTTATTAATTTAGCTTTGCATTTCTTTAAAGAGTAATTATTGGTTTATCCAAAGGGTCTTAGAGATTTTAATAGTATCTATAAGATTTCTTTAAAATTAATCTACTCATGACCATGTAGTTAATATCATAGTTGCAGAACTTTGGAGACTTATTTTTGAAAAAAACAAAGTTTATGTTGGCACATATGTCAGAAGTAGTCTAGAAACTGTTGTGTAATTTTTAATAACAATGTTAGTGTCACCTTTTTTCCAGTGTCTTAATAATGATCAATGTAAGATCTGGGGAAAATAGAAACCAGTTTGGAAATATAATAATGTTTGCTAACAGCATGATAGATAAAAATTAATACTATAAAATTTCATTTTGATCATATAAAATCTTTCCTTTGTAATTACATGTGTAATGCTGTAGTTATTCATGACCCAGATGGGCACAACAGCAACCTTTTTAAAAAAAAAATCTCTCTTGGACCTACTATAGTACAGCATTTTATTCCAGTTTCTATTTACTTTCATCATTACAACTTCAATCTCTTAAATTTTTAAATTTTTTTTTTTTTAAGATTTTTATTTATTTATTAGTTAGAGAGAGAGAAAGAGAGAGAGCGAGTGAGCACAGGCAGACAGAGGCAGAGGGAGAAGCAGGCTCCCTGCCGAGCAAGGAGCCTGATGTGGGACTCGATCCCAGGACGCTGGGATCATGACCTGAGCCAAAGGCAGCCGCTTAACCAACTGAGCCACCCAGGCGTCCCACAACTTCAATCTCTTGAACATACTTTATTACTTGTAAATTATAACTCTTCTTAAGTATATTTTTAGACTACCATTGTTTAATTGAAGTTTAAAATGACTGTATTTTATATATTATGTATTTCTCTTCATTATTTTGAGGGAAAAATGCCAATATTTAATATTTCCTTTAATTTCATGACATGATTTGAATCAGTTTGTTCATATGAAAAAAACTTGTGTATTTACTAACATTCTGTAATTAGATGTTTAGGTAATTCCTTGATAGTTACTGTTCTGTTGGTGGTTGTTGATTGAGTTTTAGTCTACTGTATCAATTTCTAGGTCTTCATAAATTGATTTAAATCTTCAATGAATTTCAATCTTTTGTATAAACCTTACATTCAAACTTTATTTTCTTTGTTGTCTTAATTATATTTGTCTCAATATTCATTGCATTTCTAGTTAGTTCATCCCCTTCCCTTCCCTCTCCCCAACCCTGCCAAACCTCATTTGATCTTTAATTCTGAGTTTTGGTTTCTTTTCCAGGTCTTTTTCTTGATGGATGTTTCTTTTAGTGTTGTTCTTCTTGTCTTTCCTGCTTCTCATGTTCCTCTGTGAGTGACTATTCCCACATTAATTTTAAGTATCTGTTTTTAAACTCTTACTTCTGGTCTGGACACATCTTAGTATTTAGAAACTAAGTTCTTATTTGAAATTTCAGAATGGTGCTTTGCTGTGAATAAGTTGAAGACATTCATTTGAAATGCTAAGGAATTAAAGTTTTTTTTTAAGATTTTTAATTTTGACTTCATTGGAGATAAAAGGCATACCATAGATAGAACTCAGGTAATTGTTTCACTATTGAAGTTGTCATATTTTATGTTGTCATTAAAAAACATTTGCTCTTTGTATTTAGATTTAATAGTTATTTTGAAATCAAGTCAATTTAATATTTTACAAAATTTTAAGTCAGAAATAACTGATTTAGTATCATTATCTACAAACAGTGAATTCTGGACACTATCCATCTAATGATTTGCCATCCTAAATTTGATAGATACTTCAGTCTTTCAGTGTCTTTTTTTCATTTCTGTCTTACACATGTGTTGCTGTAAACATTCTGGAATTGAATTCCTCATATATTTTAATATACCAAATTTGAGAACTAAAATTAAGCAGTTTTTTGACCTTTCAGAAGAATTTGAACTCTTATATAGAAGGCTTTTATTTTTATTTATTTATTTTTTTAAAGATTTTATTTATTTATTTGTCAGAGAGAGGGAGCAAGCACAGGCAGACACAGGCAGACAGAGAGGCAGGCAGAGGCAGAGGGAGAAGCAGGCTCCCTGCCAAGCAAGGAGCCCGACCTGGGACTCGATCCCAGGACGCTGGGATCATGACCTGAGCCGAAGGCAGCCGTTTAACCAACTGAGCCACCCAGGCGTCCCGGCTTTTATTTTTTTAAATATTTTTTATTAAAGATTTTTTTGCACACGTGTGCACAAGTGGGGGGAGGGGCAGAGGAAGAGGGAGAAGCTGGGATCCCGAAGTTGAGCTTGATCCCAGGACTCTGGGATCGTGACCCTAGCTGAAAGCAAACACTTAACCAGCTGAGCCATCCAAGTGCTCCTATGGAAGGCTTTTAGTTTTCTTTATTAAAAAAAAAAAAAAAAAAACAAATTCAGCTTCTGATATGATTAAAATATAATTTTATCTTAAAACGTTATGCAAAATATTTAAGTGTCCTTAGGAATTGAGTTTTAACATAGAACTACATCTTTTTTTTTTTTTTTTTTTAAGATTTTTATTTATTTGACAGAGAGCACAAGTACAGGGTGCAGCAGGCAGAGGGAGAGAGGGAGAAGCAGGCCCCCTGCTGAACAGGGAACCAGATGTGGGGCTTGATCCCACGACCCTGAGATCATGACCTGAGCTGAAGGCAGATGCTTAATGGACTGAGCCACCCAGGCGCCCCTAGAACTACATCTTAATAACCAGCCATTCTTATAGAAATTTGTGGGTACATTGTAATTCATGAATAACTTGGGAATATATTGTCATATTTTTTCTTTAACAGGAAAAATAAACATTAAAAGCTTAATTATTTAAATATATATTGGTAGCATTTTTTTTTTTAATTTGACTAAATGTAGTAGATATAATTGTTCTAATATCTTCCAGTAAATTGATAAATACCAAATTTGGGGAGACCCATAGTACACATTTGATTTATTTCTAAACATTCAGAGTCACCATTAGTATATTTGAAGTTTGTATAATATATTTTTTAAAGCTTTATAAACATTAGCATGCTGATACAGCATGCATCATTATGGAATACCGGTGGGATTATATTTATATTTTATATTGGAACCCTCCTGTGGATTACTGAAACCAGTCCAGAGTCATATAATCTGGTTCTAATTGCATTCAGAATTTTCACTATCAACTTTGTTATGTAACAGATTAAAGCATAAATAACTGCTGCTGATGAATAGTGACACAGAAGGGGAAGATTAGTTGCATGGATCCCAGGTTGCCTAATAGGGGGGCATTTCCTTATTAATTTGCTGTGGCCCAGAGAAAGGCTAAAAAACTGGGTAATAATACCATGGTAATAATACCATGAGAGATCTATTACTCAAGCTTATGAGAGTAGCATTTGAAATGCTAAATGCTGATTTATTAATTTATACTGAGGAATGTAATTGCCAAGAAATTTCTAGCACATATGTGTTTTCTTTGTAAGGAAGCTCATGGGAGATCATGATATAATGGTAAGTTTGCACAGTGACGTTAAATTATATCCTTCAAACATTTAATGGTATTAGAGTAAGACTGCTTGATATTTGCATCTCTTCCATAAAGACAGACCTATTTGCAAGGCCAGGAAACTTTTCTCCTTGATCACTGCTTAGACGGGCTTTGTCATCATTCGCCATTGTGACTTCTGTTCTGACTGATGTGTCTGACTAATTTCAAGTGAATATGATGTATTTCTTTAGATGTATAGATTACTGATTCAGGTTGAGGACTAATATCTCATTCTCTTCCATTTGATTTATTAAAAAAGTGTTGATTTGGGATGAGGTCTTTTGAATTTAAAATTCATGATACTGATATCCAAAGGTTCTGATTTGTCACTAGAGAGAGTAGGCAATCTAGATGACCTGGCTAGAAGTCTGAGCTGTAAATCTCAGATTAGTCCTATTTAGTTTTGTTGATTTGGAAGGAGACAAAAGGAGGAAGAATTCCCTACAGGATTCTGAAAATCACCTACTTCTATCTTCCACTTATTGTCAGAGTGATAAATTAATGAGGTTACTTAAATCCCACCCTACTAATTAATTCAATAATTTTAGTGCTACAAAGACATTACAATTTGAGTGGTTTCTTGCATTGTATTTAAGTATTAAGTATTTAAGATTTAGGATGCAGTCAGAATGAGTATAAAAACAAATACAATTAAAGTTCAAATAGAGAAGTACTAATATGAGTACCATCATAAAACACTGTAAGTAGATACGTAATCATGCTGTCTTGGGATGAATCTTTTACCCATCTTAATGCTTCTTTGGCATATTTATTTGAAAGATGTACATATATACATCAGGTAATGCTAAGTACTAAGGATTTTTTTAATAAGGATAACTGGTCCTGTAGAAAATTTTCCTTACTTTAGTTCATGATTTACTTAGTTATACTTCTTATATACAATTCAGTTAGATAAATTACCAGAACTATTTTTATTTTTAAGATTTTATTTACTTGACAAACAGAGATCACAAGCAGGCAGAGAGGGGGAAGCAGGCTCCCTGCCTAGCAGAGAGCCCTATGTGGGACTCGATTCCAGGACCCTGGGATCATGACCTGAGCCAAAGGCAGAGGCTTTCACCACCAGGCACCCCAGAACTATTTTCAGTAATAGGAGAAGGAAGATAGTTTTCTCTTACACACATAAATGACTGTCTCCCCATATAATCTCCCTCCTCATAAATGCATAAATAATTCTGATAAAAATGTGCTTGAAGTCTTCGTTGGTATGCTAACATTTGTGTTTGGTCCACAGTGAAAAACTGCTATTTTTATTTAGGCTTTTGTTTTTTTATGCTGTATTGATTTTTGGTGCTTACCTATAAAAAAGTAAGCAAGTCATCTTTTACTCTACAATAGGAGTTTCTCATATAAGCTCTGTTTTGCTTTCTATTTTAGGTTGAATTCATTGAACAATTATCAAGTCTGTAGGGAAAGCTAATTTCCAAAACCACTCAGTGTTATCTGAGCTGAATTCTTAGAAACTTTACGGTGAAATTGTTTTTAACGAGTGTAGAGAAATGTAGAGTTAGATATGAACAAAAGTAATTAATGTAAAGGAATTTGTATGGTTTAAGAGTGTTTTCATTATTGCCTTACATTTTCTAGTTTGTAATGATTTAAAAGGCTTAAATGTCATGATTAAAATCAAGGGTTGGCAGACATTTTCTACAAAGGGCCAGATAGTATATATTTTAAACTTAAGGGTGATAGGCAAAATCAGAGATTATAGGTAGGTGCTTACATAGCAGGAGATAAATAAAATCTCTACAAATTTTCAATGACAAAAATAATAATAAATAAGTAAAATTTTGTATAATACTGATCTAAGGAGAAGAATGGAATTTATTTTGGTGGCAGGATAACATTTTGTGGTTCAGAGTTGGTGTTCTGTATCGCCACAATTGATTGTAAATGTTCTGTAAATCTGTAAGCCTGGTCTAATGAAATGTTATGTATTTTGTCTCTGAAAAACTATGTTTTCATACAGATAGATATCGGCAAGTGCTTATATCAGCACATGAGCATGTGATATTAACTGAGCATATCTGTCACTTGGAATGTGTTTCTGGAATTTTGTTAGATTATTCTCCTTATATTTGCCTTTTTAGCATCTCCTTTTGGATTTATTATTATCAATTGAAGGGTAGGTGGAAGTTCCAAACTTGTAGTTACAATTCTAATGTTGCTGTATGGATAAATAGGGGACACAGACTGCTGTCTTTTGCATTCATTCCACCAATATTTATTGTGTGCCTGCCATATGCTGGGTAGTAGTATAGGTTATGGGGATGCAATGCAGTGATAAATAGAGGAGGAACGAACAAATAAAAGATCAGTGATACATGCTTTTTAGAAAATTAAAATAGGATGAAATGATAAAACTGCATTCTTGCTGTGTGCCACTCACTGGTGCTAAATTATGAGAGGTCTTTGTCTCAAGTATGTAACTGCTATAATGCAGAGGCAGTTCAGTATATAATGAGTGAGTATGGTTACATTCCAGTAACTGTAAAACTTCCTTTGTGGATACTGAAGTTTGAATTTTGTGATTTTTACATGTCGAGAAATAGTATTATTGGAGCACCTGGGTGGCTCAATGGGTTAATAAACCTCTGCCTTTGGCTCAGGTCATGATCTCAGGGTCCTAGGACTGAGCCCTGCGTCTGGCTCTCTGCTCAGTGGGGAGCCTGCTTCCCCCCTCTCTCTGCCTGCCTCTCTGCCTACTTGTGATCTCTGTCTGTCAAATAAATAAACAAAATCTTAAAAAAAAAAAAAAAAAGAATATTATTTTGATTTTGTTTTTCTCTCCATCTTAAAAAAATGTAAAAACCAGTTATGGCCCATGGGACATACAAAAATATAGAGAAGGGTCTGGATTTGATCCACTAAGCTATAGGTTGTTAACTTTAGGCTTAATTTTTTTTTTTCTTTTGCTTGTAACAACTAATTTATTGTCTCAGCTTTAGAGGCCAGAAATCTGAAATCAAGGTGTCAGCAGGACCATGCTCCCTCAGAACCCTTTGAGGGAATCCATCCTTGCCTTAAGTTAAATTTTTATGAACTGATGTAGGAGGTAAGAATGAATTTTATACTGAATCCAGTAGTCAATACTTGAGTTGAATTTTATGGTTTGAGGAATTGGTATTTAAATGAATTTTAGGAAGTATGCTATTTAAACACACACATACCTAGTATAGTCATTAAGTAAGAGCACTAACTTTTAACGTTAAATGTGTAAGAGTGGAGGCATTTGCATAGTGGCTATTGCCTGTGTAGCATAGTTAAAACTATTATTTCTTTTTGTCTTAGGATATGAAAGAATATTAAATGAAAATTGTTAATGATGGACTTGAGTTTTAGACTAACAGCAATGAGAAACTTATAAATTTCCTACTACTGAAGAAATTGAAATTTTATGTCTTTTATAAAGAATTTTTTATTGCTTAAAACCAAATAAAATGAAATTTTTTTTAAGAAAACTCATAATAAAAGAATGTATCGAATTTTGTTAACACATTCTCCTGATGTGTGAGAATGTGATATTTGGGGAACAAAGATAATCCTTTTTGATCTGACAGCCAGATGAGAAAACACTTCTGCAGAAACAGAAGAGCAGTTGACAACTCTGTTGAGGAGTGAGGAGAGCAGAACAGAGTAGATGGCATGGATAAGAAGAGAGGATTAGCAAGCTCACCTTCCTGCAGACTGCATGCAGAGCCCGCTTAGTGTTCCTGCCTTAAATATACTAAGCTGAAGAGCTGTGTATAGCCTATTCCAATTACAAAAATGGAAAGGCTTCCTTTTCAGTTAGTCATTATTGGCAACCATTTTGTATAGTCCAGGTGCCTAACTACAGTATTCCCCTATCCCCATCCAGATTTTTTGCTTTCTAGCAGTCATGAAGATTCCAGTGATCTGGCACTGCATTGGTGGTTAGTAAAGAAGCACAAATTAGGGGCGCCTGGGTGGCTCAGTGGTTTAAGGTCTCTGCCTTCAGCTCGGGTCATGAGCCCAGGGTCCTGGGATAGAGCCCCGAATCGGGCACTCTGCTCAGCAGGGAGCCTGCTTCCTCCTCCCTCTCTCTGCCTGCCTCTCCGCCTACTTGTGATCTCTGTCTGTCAAATAAATCTTAAAAAAAAAAAAAAAAA
>RCUC01156585.1:0-16670 GCA_003697995.1 Taxidea taxus jeffersonii
CTTATCTGACCTCCCTGCCCAGAACAGCCCCCACTCACTCCCCAGTGCCTTCGCCCTGCTTCGCTTCCCCCCACCCCCGTGAAAATCACTATTTGGAAATAATCTTTCGGGACGCCTGGGTGGCTCAGTTGGTTAAGCGGCTGCCTTCAGCTCAGGTCATGATCCCAGCGTCCTGGGATAGAGTCCCACATCGGGCTCCTTGCTCAGCAGGGAAGGGAGCCTGCTTCTCCCTCTGCCTCTGCCTGCCACTCTGTCTGCCTGTGATCTCTCTCTCTGACAAATAAATAAATAAAATCTTTTTTAAAAAAAGAAAATAATCTTTCACATATTTTCACTTGTCTTAGTATATCTCCCACTAGACCATGAGCTCTGTAAGTCAGGGGACGGTCTGTCTGTTTAATGTCGTGTTTCTAGTGCCCAGAACAATGCCCAGCATGGACAAGATACTAAATAAATGTTGCGTAGATGACTGTCCTTCTTAGAACACATGAAGTGCTCCAGAACACCGTGTTTCTAGCCTCTGGCCATCCGTGGGCCATTTCCTCCTGCGGAAACACCCATCCCCAAGTCCAAGTGCCCACCTCTATGCAGCTTGCCCCCTTCTAGGTGGAGCCCATACCCCCTGCTCTGCTTTGCCATCACAAGTCTGTCCCCCACACGGTCCATCGCTCCTGCGAGGGACTCTGGGGGCCAGCTCCCCCCATCCTCTGCCACAGCAGGACCAAGACTCACAGGTTCTGCTTCTCGAGATGCAAGACCTTCCTCTGCAGCTCCTGGTTCTGGGCCGTGCAGGCTGACATCCTGCAGGGACAATGTCACAGTGACGTTCAGAATATGCCTGTCACCAACTGGCCCAGCTGACCTCTCCCTGTGAGGGCCCACTTGACAGGCAGGGATTCTGAGGCCAGAGATGGGACATCACTCATCTAAAGTCACCTGGCAGGTCTGTGGACGGGTCAGGATTTGAACCCAGGTCTGCCTCACTCATACATCCCACGTCTGCATTGGTGTGGGGGTTTCCCTCCCGTCTGTGCCCCCAGGACTGGGAATGGAATGCCAAACTTGGGTAGTGATGCTTCCAGAAGACCAAGGAGTAGGATGACTGGGAGTCAATCCTCAGCCTCCCCATGAGCTCAAGCCACTCTACTCTCTGACCTCAGTCCCCTCACCTGTAGAATGGGGCAACGGTTACCTAGTTCACAGAGTGTCTGGGAGAACAACATGAAACAGAGTTGATGAGGGGTTTCACGGATTGCATCTGAGGAACATCACGATGGTGATCTGTCCATCTAGGGATCCCAGATCCAGGCTGGCGCCCCACCTTTCCCACCTGCATCCATTTGTGAGCGTGGTCTTGGCCCAGACCATTCAGATGGGATATTTTGGTCTTGGCATTGGACCCAGGGAAAGGAATAAGCACCCCCGTCCCCGCTAAAAAAAAAAAAAAAAAAAAAAAAAAAAGCCCTCCTTCTAAATAACTCATGGGATAGAAAAGAATCCATGATATTGATTAAGGAAGACTCAAGGACCCAATGGTAATGTCAATGGAGCAAATCATGATGAGCAAGGGGCAGCGGATGCAGGGTGGGGAGGGACAGATCTTTCCCAGCCTTTGAATAGCTCGACAAGGTGGAGGCACACATGTTGGAAATTAGCAAAAAGATAACAGAACAAACTCCCTTCAGAATAAAGTATCAAGGAAGAACATACTAAAGTCACGGGCAATAAGACTGTCGAATCACTGAACGCTACCACTGAAACGAATCATACACTATACGTTAATGAACTGAATTTAGGTGCATTAAAAATAATAATAAAGCTAAGAGCAGAAATGGAAGAGCTAGAACACAGAAATACAGGTGGACAGGAGGAAGGCCAGAAAGCCATTCTCCGGTGAGAATAAGTGAATAAATAAGTCTCTGGCAAGATGAGTCAAGAAGACGAAGGAAAAGAGAAAGCCCAAATGAACAGCATGGGATTAAAATGGGCACGACCAGGGGCGCCTGGTTGGCTCAGTGGGTTAAAGCCTCTGCCTCAGGTCATGATCCCAGGGTCCTGGGATCGAGCCCCACATCGGGCTCTCTGCTCTGCAGGGAGCCTGCTTCCCCCTCTCTCTCTGGCTGCCTCTCTGCCTACTTGTGATCTCTGTCTGTCAAATAAATAAATAAAATCTTTAAAAAAATAGAATAAAATAAAATGGGCACGACCGCCTACAGCACAGAGTTTAGCAAAATAAGAAGAGACTATGAACCAGTTCATGACGATGATTTGTAACGGACCACTTCCCGGAAATGCAGGACAGCCCGAAGCTGACTTGGGAAGACACAGGACCCAAATGGACCTGTAACACCCCATCGAGTCAGGCCCGGGTCAGGGAGGGAGCGAGCTCACTCCTTCCGTTTCTGTTAGAGAAGAAAGAGGAGGCTGTCCCCTTACATGAGTTAAGAGAGAGGTGACTGGATGAAACTGGGGTCACAGTTTTTCCGTTGGGAATTTCTGCCAAGAATGACGTCCCCTCTGTCCTTCCCAACGTGCACACGCGCTCAAGGAAGCCGTGACAGCTGAGGACCAGGGATGTTCAGACCAGGGGAGGAAGCACCCTGACTTCGGGCAGAGTCAGACCAAGATGGGTCATACATTCTCCTTTCTTTGTGTCCCGTATTCTGGGGGATAAAGGGACCCCGAGACTAAGCCCTCTGCCATCTCCAGGCATCTTTCCATCCTTGCAATTCACGTGAAAAATAATCTCTCCCTGAGAGTGGAAAAAAACTCTCATTTTGCCAGCACCCCCCCCCCTCATGCTGTGACCTCAGTCCCTGTTGCACCCCTCTTCCTGGCCTCTGCTCCCCTCCCCCACCCCGCGTGTGGCATCCCAGGCCCCCAGCCTTACCGAGTTTCCAGGCCATCTATATATTCCTTCTTCTTTTTCCGGCTCTCCTGGGCCGACTGTTTGTTCCGGATTTTCCGCCGGATTTTTTTCAGCACTCGCTCCTCGTACTGCGCAGTGACAAGGGAAGGAGGGTCCGCTCTATCGCCGGGACCCGTGCTCTCTTTCCATGGGAGCCCGCCACCCCCAGACCCAGGGACCTGGGAGAAGAGCCCAGGAGACCCCTCTAAATTCATGCGGAGTCTGCAGGGGCTCTCCTGGGTCCGGAAGGTTTTCCCGGATCCCAGTCCCAGTTAGGAACAGGCTCCCAGACTTTGCGCACCGGGGCGATGGCGCCACCTTCCGGCCGCGCCTGGGAACAGCGCTTTCCTGGGGCCCTCGGGTGGGGACCGTCTTCGTAGTGGCCATGGCAAACCCAGGTCTTGAGTGAAATCGGCTTGGGGGGCGGGGGAGGGGCGCTGCGGCGAGCTATTGCCTGTGGCGGTGTGGGGGGGCGGGGGGCCACAGTCACGGAATTCTTGCGTGAAAACTCCCGGCCAGAGAGATCCAAACTCCTACAGTGCAGCACAGCCCAGTGGGAGCCTGTCTGCAGGAACACCTGGCCTGCGGGTCACCCCCTCTGTGAGCTCTCGCTTGCAAGGGGCTGTACCATACAGCGTGAAAGGCCCAAGGAAGGTTCCCAGCGCCCCAAACCGCCGCTGCCTGGAAGCCCACCCTCGGTTGGCCAGTGTTACCACCCGCCCACCCAGCTGGCCTTTAGGGTGCATTTCCCAGCTCCGGAGACAGACGCATCCTGACATGCCCACAGGTGAGATCCCGGCGCAGGTAGCGGCAGGAAAGGGGCAGGGCCTGGAGCCCCGGCTCACCTTGGTGAGGGGCAGCTGGGTGGGCAGGGTGAGGCCTTCTTTGGCCAGAAGCTTCTTCTCGTCTTCTGTCAGCACCAGCTCCTGGCAGTGCTCAGCCCCCGGGCGCAGCAGGTGGGGACCTGCCACGTGATGCTGCTGCTGTGGGGGAAACGGGGGACAAGGCGCTGGGGGCGGGAAACCAACAGCTTCCAGGAAACCGAAGAGGGGCCAGATTTGAGAAACTGTCCATAGGTCTGCTGTCGGGTCCGCGTGGCCACTGGGGCTCACGAGAGCCGGCACCAGCCCCCTGAGCCTCCTACAGATACCCTCACCGCGGACAAAACCGCGGACCCACAGACTTTGACAACCATGTATTAAGCACCTACTGCATGCATGCCGGGCACTGTTCTGGGTTCTGAAAATTCACAGCAGTGCTGTCCGTAATAGCAAAGGGCTGGACACAGTGAGGATAGCTGACAAAGAGGGGACAGATCAAATAAGGCATGATCCGGGTGTGCGTGGAGGGGAGCTGTGAAAAAGGACAGGGGCTTCCCCGTATCATGACCTAAAGCAATCACCAGGGTAAACTCTCAAGTTAAAGAAATAAAGGGGTAAAACCGGTGTAAGTGTGGGATGCTACTTATTATGTCGAGCTTAGAAGAAGGAGGAGGAGGAGGAGAAGGAGGAATCCCTTTGGAAGGCATCCTTGGAACCCATGTGGGAAGGGAAGTGAGGTGAGAGAGAAGGTAGCCCCCCACCCCCACCCCGCCTATTTGTGCCTCTGGAACTCCGGCTGAATGAATGCATTTGCCTATTTTTAAAAAGTGTTTAATTAAATTTAAATTATGAAAGATAAATATCAGGAAGGAAAGAACATTGTCATCCCAGTGGCAAAGTCTTAGAAATGTCACCCGGTGGAATGGCAGACCCCAGAATAAAGGTACAGATTGGGGCAGTCTGTGCATCCTGAGGGTCAGTCCCCACTACCCAGAATTCCAGGCCATCGATCACTGGGTCCTCATCTGTGAAATGGGGGCACTAATTGGGTCGTCAGGTCTGGTTTCTGGGTACTCAAAGCCCTCGGAAAGACAGATGGTCCTGGGTCTGCGAGCAGGAATTCAACAGGTCAGCCCAGGCATCGAGCCAACAGCCGCTGTGTGACTTAAGGCAAATTGCTGACCCTCTCTGTGCCATTTCCTCAAGGGTAAAATTAATGTAACAAGAGCCCCAATCTTTAGCATTTCTGTGAATTAAAAGATGATACATTGAAAGCATTTAGAAGAATGTCTGGCCTATAGTGGATACTTGGTTTTAGCCTTTTTTTTTTTTTAACTATCACTACTGGAAAGTGCCCTACCCTGTGTGTGACTCCGTTTCCCGATCTCTGAAATGGACGTCCTGGGGCCCCATGAAGCCCTCTGAGCCCCGATGCTCTGGCGGGGGGTGGAGGTGGGGACTGCTCACCAGGTCGGCGGCCCCGCTGTTGGAGAGCAGGAGATCTTTCACCGTGAGGTTGCAGCACGGAGGCTGGTCGGCCGGCTCAACCTGCTCCTCGGAACAGAGGTCCGGGCTCCACATTTCTGACCAGGGCAGATGGGGACAAACCCAGGGAAAAGTCAGGTGGGGGCCCCTGAGTGCCCAGCTTCCACCTGCCGCCTCCAGAAAGGCTTCCAGGATTGACCACAATGTGCTAGGGATTGGGGGGCACAAATCCAAGGCCTGGGCTGAAGGCGAGAACCCCAGCTGGTGCCTCCGTCTTCTCACTGAGGGAAATAGGGAGCCTGATTCCTCGGGACACTGCTGAGGGACCCACAGCCAGCCCAGGAGGGAGCGGTTGTTATTGCCCAGGATTATAGACTAGGTCTCCAGCCAGAGCGCCTTATCTCCCCCTGGGGGCAGGGACCAGGTCTAATTTACTTCAGGTGCCCTCCCACCTGGCACCTATAGGCAGGCTGCTCCCCAGAACACAGACTTCTGGGTTACACAGCTCTTGGTTCCTATCCTGGATGGGCAGAGCTGTGTGACCTTGACTAAATGACTCAACCTCTCTGAGTCTCAGTTTTGTGAAGTCTCCAGTGAATCTATTAAGGGCTCCCACCTCCTTGCAAGGCTCAAGGGACAAAGGACTCCCTTCTGGGGGTTGGGTGGGGGGTGTCTTCTGCATAAGGCTAGTTTTCCCAGATCCAGGAGGAGCATCCCAAGGCCTAGGGTCCTGTGACCTCACACGCTTTCATCGAGTATCTCCATGATCCAGGCATGAGACTTTCAAAGAAGAGGCTGACAGGGTGTTACAGCCCAGCTCAGTGGCTCTGACTCATTCCTAAACCTCACCGGGAGCTCCATGTCACCATCTGGGGAATGGGCCCAGGACAGCATCTATTTCAAAGGGTGGGTATGTGCAAGCCCGGCGCCTGGAACCAGGAAAGGGTGGTGAATGAAGACCAGAACCTACCCAGGTCTATGGCCACAGAGGCCTCCAGCACTTGGGCCACTGGTCCAGGGGGACTGGCAAGGCAGGGGGGTCCGGGATGGTAAGAGGGGCAGAGCCCTTTGGCTGACTCGGCCGCATGGCAGCCGATGGGGGAGGCGGCTGCCCCACTGCGTGGAGGGGTGTCCGGGGGGTCGGAAGGCAAGTCTTCGGAGATGCCACTGTCACTGGCTGCAGGGGACCAGATCGGGGAGCTGGGCACCGAGTCTCCAGAACCCAGGATGGAGTTTAGGAAATCGTCAGAGTCTGGGCCTGGCAGGACCTGCTGGGACAGAGACGGGAGGTGGGAGTTAAAAGCGTTGCACTTTATTCTGGATTGCTCTGTGACTCCGAGCAAGACACAGGTCCTCGCTGGGCCTCCCTCGTCCTTTCGGCAAGACAGAAGGGGCTAATGCTCCTTCCTCCCGGTTGTTGAGCCTGAACACAATGGTGCAGCCTGGGTACACCCCCCAAGACACACGCCCCGAGTTTGAGCTTGAACCCAACCGCAAACTGCTGTGTGACCTGGACAAGTAACTATCCCTCTCTGGGCCTCAGTTTCCTCACCTCTAGGAAGAAGTTAATGTCACCTACCCCTTAGAGTAGCTGAGAGGTTCAACACAATGATGAGCTTCGTTACAACTGAGCTCTGAGCCCTAAACGCTTCCCCGACGAAGTGGCGCTCTGGCTCTGAGGCCCAGTGTGTCCTCACCTGGTCCTCAATGTGGTCCCAGTCCTCACCCAGCTCCACATGTCTCAGGATGCCATCCTGCTGATCAAACAGGAGATCCAGGAGCTCCAGGCTGCCAATAGGGTCCAAGGGACAGCTGGAGGAAGCCATCTAGGGCAAGGAGGGGACAGGCGTGAGGATCCCACAGCCCGCTCTCCTCCCACCTCCCATCTGCACGGCACCACGAAGTCTGTGCGGCTCAAACCGAACCCCTGCTTGGCTCCCAGGCCAGCCGCTGCCCCTGGTGCTCCCATCTCCAGGTGGGCTGTGCTGCTCACGCAGGCCCTCCCAGGGCAGGTGAGCTGATTTCTTTCAAAGCTCTAGACAGGTGCATGCATGGGGGTGGACAGCCTGGTCAGCTCCTACGAAGCTGATGAAACCAGCCCCCTCTTACCCTCCTGTCCTGCCCAAATGCCCCCTTCCTGGAGGAAAGATAAGAAGAGCTCCGGGATGGAGGCCTGAGTTTGGCTCATGCCAGTTCCGTGCTCTCTCTGGGCCTCAGTTTTCCCATCTGTCTAATGGGGGTGGGGTATGAGGCTCCCTCCAACTCTGAGAGCTTAGGAGGGTTTCCTGGCCTCCACCCTCCCTGCCCCACAGCCCCAGGTAGGGCTCACCTTTCCAGCTGCTAAATCCCCATTCATGAGGCCAGCCAGCCCTGCCTCCCGCTGCTTCTGAGTCTGCTCTGAGCTGGAGCCTCACCCCGCCACCAGGACTCCAGGCTCTGCTCCGCTCCTCTTTGTAGCTCTGCAACAATCCCCCAAAGATGCTGGAATTGTATCAGGAGCTCCTAGCCCATCCCTGGGTGCTGATTGGGGAATAGGCGAGATGGACAGGGTGAAGGGCCAGTGACACCAAGCCAGACTGGGGGAAGGGAGGGAAGACCGTTATCTTGCTGTTTTGTGCTTTTCTAGCCCGCAAGAGGCAAAGGCCAAAGTCTGGGGTGCCTCAGCTCTGCCATGACCTCTCCCCTACTTTCAGGGACTGTTTCTCCTCTGAGTCCCAGGATGTAGGTCTCCAGGAGAGCCCAGGGCCCCTGGCTGCATCCACTCCCAGGACAGAACAAAACCAAGAAAAGGACATCCCAGGCCTTTGCTGGAGCCGTCCCCTCTGCCAGAAGCTCCCCTCCCTCAGGAGCTGGCAACCTCCCGCCCGCGCTCCAAGCCCTCCCCAGCCAAACCTAAGCAGCAATCAGTTCCCTCTAGAATCTTCTACGGTTCATGTGTTCACCGGATATTGACTGAGCCAAACTCAGTCCCACCTCAGGGCCTTTGCACTTGCTGTTCTGCCTGCCAGAAACTGCCCTCCCTCCCACCTCTGACTCTGTCACTGTCTTCATACCTTCAGCCCAGATGGCTGAGAGGCTATGTGTGACCGTCCCGCCTCCCCCCGCCAGAGGAGGCCGGCCCCATAGCACTTGGTGACATGGCTGCTTTCAAGAGCCCCTCACTGTTTGACATTGTCTTGTTCCTCAACCTGTTTTTTGTCTTCCCTCATTTCCCTCCTCCCCACTCCCAGGGCCTTATGGGCTAGAATGGAGTTTCCTTTGTTCTCTGCTGAGTCCCCATTATCTAGAAAGTGTCTGCACAGCCAAGGTGCTCAGTCAACCCTTACTCAGCCACACGTCCTCTGTGGCCACCACCGTTTCAGGCCCTAGGGATAAAGCACTGGACAAACTGTGTCATAAATACATAAATAACTCAGGAAGCTGACAAATGAGTAAGTTCTACCACGAAACTGTGTGTAACCACGGTGAAAGGCAACCAAAGGCTTTTCTTCAAGGAAAGGTCTCCTTGAAGAAAGTGACCTTTTTTCTTTTTTTTTTTTTTTAAAGTAAGCTCTACACCCAAGGTGGGACTTGAACTCACAACCCTAAGATCAAGAATATACGCTTTACCCACTGAGCCCGCCAGGCACTCCTTAAGAAGATGACACTTTACTGCAGTCCCCAATGAGGAGAAAGAGCCCTTGGGATGATCTGGGGGAAGTGTGTTTCCAGCTGAAGAAAGTAGCACATGCAAAGGTCCTGGGAACAGAACCCCGTCTGGCGCATTGAAGGAACAGCGAGGAGGCCCCTATGGCTGGAGCGGCGAGAAGAAGGTGGAGAGAGGAGGAAGGAGGGGCAGGCAGTGGATGGGGCAGTTCCTTCAGGGTCTGGAGGGGTGCAGGGCAGGCCAGGGGAAGGAGTTGGTTTGTTAAATACAGCAGGAAGCTGTTGGGAGCTGAGTGGGCAGAGGAGAACTGAACGGAGCCTTCTGTGTGTCGGGCACGAGGCCGGGCACCAGGCTCGCAGCTGTCAGGAAAACACCCCCTTGCGCTCAAGAAATTCCCATCCGGGTGTGTTTTTCTCAGTGGACCCCTCGGCATCCCTTCACGAAACAGACATTTAATGAGCGCCCATGAGGTGCCCCGTCGGGTGCTGTCCTTGTATCTGATGGGGACTCACATGACAGCAGCGGCGTCCCAGGGACCCAGCGCGCCCTGGACCACATCTGGGAGACGCCAGTGGCTATCAGACTGGGGGAGCTCCCAGCATGGAGGGGGTAGGGCCTCCCCAGTGCCCCCTGGGGCTCCCCGTCCCAGAGAGCGATCCAGCCCGGTGAGAGGGGGCGTCACCGTCCCCTCTCAGCCCCAGCCTCCCCATCTTCCATGCTACCTCTGTAACCACCCTGTGTTGGACATTTAAGGGCTTTGTTTGGCTTGGCTCGGCTTTTGTGATCCCAGCCATAATATTTATTTAGACTTTGCTGTGGAGACTCTCTTCCGGGGCAGGGACGGCAGGTGTGGGGAGGAGGTGAGGCTTGACTTCTGACTTCTGCCCGCCCCCCCCCTTTGCTGACCCAGGAGCCCCAGGGCCCGTCAGCTAGAGCTCTCCCTCCTCCTCGTACCCAAACCTGCCAGAGGAAAGGGTCTGGACTCACTCACTAACCCCTTCCTGTAGATTGGACCCCGTAGTCCCGCTCCCCGAGATATTTGTATTTAAACTTTTATATATAATTATGGACTTTAGAAAGTACTTATAGAGCCCAACAAAGAGATATCTGAACGAGTCCAACAAGGATAAGCAGTGCGGGACAAGAGGCATCGTATTTCCTCGTTTATGGAATAAGAAGGCGTACTTCATGGCAATGCTAAGCTGGAGAGCAAAGTCACGTTCCCACAGTAGCTTCCACCAGCACGTGTGACGGTGAGACACAGCAGGAGAGACGCGTTAGCCAGACATGATCCAGAACCCCATCGAGAAGGGCTCTGAGCGCCGGCCCGTCTTTGCAAGGCTCTGCTGTGTTCTTAGAGCGGACGGACTCGGTGGTACATAACTGTGTCGGCGTGGGTTGTGCTTTTAATTTTTACTTGGTTAGTTCTGAACCCTTACTGACACGGGAAAATGTTAACGATACCCACCAGAACGACTGAAATAAAACAGATGGACATCGAACACGTCTGGAAGATAAAGGAGCCACCGGAACTCTGCCGCTGTTGGTGGGAGTCAAAACGTTCTACCTCGTTTGGGAAACTGGGTAGTGTCTTATGAAGTTGAACGTGCCTTTATCGTCTGATGGCACCACACTGCATGATCCCATTTACATGAAATCCGAGACTAGGCAAAGGAATCTTGGGGGAAAGAGAGTGGTTGCCTCGGCTAGAGTGGGGAGCTGAGTGGGCAGGGTCAGGAAGGGACCTTTCAGGACGGGGAAAATATTCTAGATCTTCTTTTTATTTCTTTAAGGGCGTTTTATTGATTTACTTGGGAGAGATTGAGCAAGAGAGAGAGAGAGAGAGAGAGCACAAACAGGGGGAGAGGGAGAAGCAGACTCCCCTGCTGAGCAGGGAACCCAAAGCGGGACTGGATCCCAGAACCCTGGGATCACGATCGGAGCCGAAAGCAGACGCTTAACCCACTGAGCCTCCCAGGGGCCCCTAGATCCAAGTTGCCGTGGTGGTTACATGAGTGTATAGAATTGTCAAAACCCATCAAATTGAAAACACACCCAAGACCTGTGCATTATTTCTGTAAACTAATCCTACCTCAATAAAAAATGTACAGAACATAAAGTGAACAATTACATACAGAAAACACTTAGTAAAACATTAGAAACAACAAACTAGCCATCAGCAGGGGATTGGTTAATAGGGTCTGGTGTATTCCCATAATGGAATGTTATACGGCTTCAAAAATGAAAGACGAGGGGCACCTGGGTGGCTCAGTGGGTTAAAGCCTCTGCCTTCAGCTCAGGTCATGATCCCAGGGTCCTGGGATCGAGCCCCGCATCGGGCTCTCTGCTCGGCGGGGGGCCTGCTTCCCTTCCTCTCTCTGCCTGCCTCTCTGCCTACTTGTGATTTCTCTCTCTGTGTGTCAAATAAATAAAAATATTTTTTAAAAAATCAAAAATGAAAGACGATTATTTATATGTGCCGATATGCGGCAATATTTTTTTTTAAAGTAGGCTCCTGAGATCGAGACCTGAGCTGAAGCTAAGAGTCAGACACTTAACCCTCTGAGCCACCCAGGCGCCCCTGACGGGGGCAATATTGAGTGTATGTGGGTCCATCAGTGTTTTCTCACCGTCTTGGTTTTTGCATTCTTCGTGCCACTGAAATTGTAACACCACGCATGGATTATGTATCTGCTCACTCGCTCTATGGGGTCTGTGCTTTCTGCATAAAAAGAGGAAGATCTTTTTCACCCCGGGAGCACTGGTTTTCGTCCCCTCGAAGACAGTATCTTCCCCACTGAAAGTGCACCCGGTGAGTGAGACAGGGCAGCGCAAAAAACAGGATACCATGTGTGCGGGAGGGCAGGGAAATGAACGTGCGTTTAGGGGCTACCTACCGCTGGAGTGAGACACGATGGCGATGGGGGTAGCTTGCACGGCTGGGAGCTCCCCGAGGAGGAGGCTCTTTTTTCTTTTTAAGACCTTATTTACTTGTTTGACACAGAGAGAGGGAACAGAAGTAGGGGAGACGGGAGAGGGAGAAGAAGGCTCCCCACTGAGCAGGGAGCCTGATGCGGGGCTCGATCCCAGGACCCCGGGATCATGACCTAAGCTGAAGGCAGAGGGAAAGTTCATTCACTTTCCCTAATTAATTCTGTCAGGTGCCCCAATAAAATCTTTTTTTAAAAAAGAAATGAAACATTACAAATGAAGCAAGGATCATGCATTCTTCACAGTTCTTCAACTTTCCTGATTTAAGCTCACCTCGGGTCCGAGTCAGCATTTAAGAGCTGCCTTTCCTACAACAGTAAGTTGCTTCAGCTGTGTTCCCAAAGCCCAGCATTCCCACCAGGACTATGTACTGCCCTTGTAACATTCCTCAAATAAGGAGATGCTTCTCTTTCACCATTATTGCTTTATTCTGGTGTGAATACTAAAGTATCAATGATTGCCATCCAAGCCCTGTCAGAAAGTAGATTCCTTAGACCCGTATCTTTCTTACTGATCCCTCTTTCTTTCCAACCCTAAAATTACCTCAGGTGGTTTCCAACATTACAGAGGGAAAATACACTCAAAGCTCTTTGAGCTAATTCTAACTAAAGTGTGAATGACTGATATCAGGCTCATTTACTCCTTTTCTTGGAAACAGCTACATTTTCTAAAAGGGTTTGGAGGAACCCCTTTAGCCCAAGTCCAGATTAACTCTTAGGTTTTTGTCCAGGGTAAAATATACCCCCCCCCCGAAGACATTAGTTAGGTATAACTAGTTCTAATTTACGGTGAATAAGTGATATCAAGCACATATATACTTTTTCATGGGAGAATTTACATTTTCTTGTGGAACTGGAAGGCATTATAACTCAAAGATTAGTTCTTAGCTTTTCTCCCAGGACAAAAATCACCCCCTCTCAGATATTACTTAGATATAACCAGGTTTGGTTAAAATGTGATCTTTGTGCAGGGGCAGTATCATAACCAATGAGGTTTATCCAAGGCGCGATTATTGCTAATTGAAAATGTGATGACAGATGTTAAGTAAATATATTATTTTTCTTGGGACCATTAACATTCTGAAGGAATTGTACCTTAGGTCTTTATCAGCTCTTAACTTTTTGCTTAGGTCAAATCCTTCTCTCTGTGTGTTTCAGATGTACTCAAGTGGTAAGATGTCCAAAAGCCTGGGTTCTTTGTGAAACACCATGAAGTTATGGTATCCAATCTCACATACATGTTTTGTGTCTGCAAAACCCCAGCATCTAATTTAGGGCACGAAGAAACTGCTTCCTGAATCTTTACTGGCTGGAGATTACATACTGTGCCAGATCCTAGCTCAGACACGTAGCAGTCAGAAGTCAGAAAAGACTGGGAAAAACTCAGATGTGAGAATTCTTTTTAAAGATTTTATTTATTTTTTTGACAGACAGAGATCACAAGTAGGCAGAGAGGCAGGCAGAGAGAGAGGGGGGAGCAGGCTTCCCACTGAGCAAAGAGCCTGACTCGGGGCTCGATCCCAGGACCCTGGGATCATGACCTGAGCTGAAGGCAGAGGTTTAACCCACTGAGCCAGCCAGGTGCCCCTCAGATGTGAGAATTATTGAAATTGAGAAAATGCTACACGCTTTCTCTACAGTCTGAACAGGACCATAGGAGGCGTATGATCCAGTGGTGAAGAACTCAGGGTCTGGGCCAGATGGACCAGTGTGTGAACTCACTGCTCACAAGTGTGGTGTGAGACCCGGGGGAAGTAACTTCATTCTGTACCTCCTCTTTCCACATCTGTAGAAAGGGTACGCTGGGCATGCTGGGGATGCCAGGCTTCAAGGAATGTAGGTTTGGGGTTGCTTGCCATCACTACCCCACAATGAAAGAATGAACCCCACCCAGAACACAGCAGAGCAGACAGAGAGCAATCGATCCCTGCCACCATGGTCTGATGTCCTGGATCCAGCCATACCTGAAATCCAATCCTTGGCTTCCGATGCATGGCAGCAACGTGAGTCAGTGGATTCCCTTTTCAGCTTAAAATTTCCAGTTGATTTTCTGACCTTTCCATGGCTGGGGGTGGGGGGCGGGAAGCTAACTCTTCACTTCCCCTAATTAATTCTGTCCACAGGGTTCTCTCCCACTCACACTGCACACATGAATACAGATCATGACGATTAGCGTTCACATACTGTCCTTGGGTGTCTGCTGATCATCTGTCCGCCTTGTCTTTTCACATCTAGAGGGACCCCCTTGAAAGTAGGTCTTTTCATTCTCCTTGACACTACTCAGGCCACGAGGAGTACTTAGGAATGGCCAGTTCTGAAACTGCCGAGACGATTCTTTCCTACCCACACGTCTTTGGTTTCTTTCTCCCTATTTTTTGACTGTCAAGGTCCCATTACTGAATCACAGAAACTCTTTCAATTATTTACTCTCATGTCATGCTCCTAGCATTAGCTTCAGCCAGAGCCTAACTGTTTAAAGTATAATCTAGGGGCGCCTGGTTGGCTCAGTGGGTTAAAGCCTCTGCCTTCAGCTCGGGTCATGATCCCAGGGTCCTGGGATCGAGCCCCACATCGGGCTCTTTGCTCTGCATGGGTCCTGCTTCCTCCTCTCTCTCTCTGCCTCTCTGCCTACTTGTGATCTCTGTCTGTCAAATAAATAAATAAAATCTTTTAAAAAATAATAAAGTATAATCTATATGTAACATAAACATGATATTATATATGTTATATACTATGTGTGTACGTATATATAATATACATAATATGTTACGTATATGATACATAAGGCTGTGTATAATACAAGCCCTCTCAAATAGTAACTGCACAACTTGGTGAATTCTTTCTTATCTATACTGATCTGCATAAGCACCTTCCAGAACGAAACACAGAACGTCCCCCGCACTCCAGAAGCTCCTTCCTAGTCATGACCACTGTTCTGACTTCCATGCCCTTCTGCTCCATTTCTTGAATATCTGCCGCTTACCTCCTTTCATTACATCCCACTCTCTCATACTCGTTTTTCTCTTTCAATGGGATTTGCTCGGGTTTATTATAACGCAACCGTGAGTCTTGGCAGCTCAGCCTTCAAAACATGTTCATTCCCTGCCAACTTGGTTCCCGAATCCTGGTCCAGCCTCAGCCCCATCAGCGCTCTCCTCCATCTTGCCCTCCACCTGGCTTGGCCCTCTCTCCCCACCACAGTGTGCTTTCCTTATTATGACACGGAAGTCCTTACGGGCGCTGGGTCTCTCTCCCTCCCCACCTTAGCATTGCCTTTCCCTGCTCTCCCTCTCCCTCACTCCCCACTGGTGGAGGATCTTTGCATTTGCTGTCCCCAGGGCCTTTGCACATGCTCTCCTCTCTTCCTGGAATTCCTTTTCCTAGATCTCCCTGTGGCTGGTTCTTTTCACCTTCAGATTTCTGCTCAGACCCACGTCCTCCCTGACCACTTCCTTCAAAATTGCAGTTCCTCCCCCAGTCCCCATCCCCCATCCTGCTTTACGTTTCCTCATAGAGACTTAACCATCACCTGACACACCGTGTATTTTAGTTATTTATCGGGGCGTGCGCTCTTTCAGCCCTTATTGGGTGCCTTCTCCAGGCAGAGGGATGCATCCTGGCGGATACAAATATTCATTCATTGTTTCATTAACCAAAAAATGCCTTTTGGGTTTTCCCTGCATCAACATTGGTCCAGGTGCTTAACTAGTCATGGAGAGGAAAGGCTGTGGTGTGGAGAGCTAGAAAATCCCCAGCTAGGATTATCTGCAAAAATTTGGCCAGACCTAGGTAGTGTCCCCCGTGCCTGGCCCACAAGAGCTACCCAATCAACGCTCGTGGAAGGATCAGCAGAAGATGTATGAATATAACCACAGAATTGAGTGCGCGATTGACAGACTATAGCCTGTGGGACAATTCTGGCTTTGTAAATAAAGCTTTATCGGCACCTGGCCATGCCCTTTGGCTTACTTATTGTTTATGGCGTCTTCCCCGCAACATTGGCAGAGGTGAGTAGTTGCAGCAGAGACCTGTGCCCTGCAAAGCTGAAAATATTTACTATCCGGCCCTTTACAGAAAAAGTGCTCTGTAATTCACAGGTTAGCTGAATTAGACCTGCTCTTCCCAGGGCGGGGGCCCCATCACCCAGTTATCGAAGCCTTTGACTGGCCACCTGGATTGGGAGCGTTCATTCATTTTCGTTAATTTGCATTTAAAGACCGATACTCAATCAGTCAACGGACAACTTTGGATACCTATGGAAGAGCTTGGGTACTTGAGTCTACATCTGTGACTGTAAATCTTACAAACTCTATAAAGACAGATCAAGGATTTTCTGATGGACATTTAGGGTCCATATTGATAGGTGTTTTAAGGGTGAAGCACGATAGGGATATGCAAGAGTCAGTATTTCCAAAAGTGAAATATTAGGGGCGCCTGGGGGGCTCAGTGGGTTAAAGCCTCTGCCTTCGGCTCAGGTGATGATCCTGGGGTCCTGGGATGGAGCCCCGCATCGGGCTCCCTGCTCAGCGGGGAGCTTCTCCCTCTCCCTGTTGCTCCCCCTGCTTGTGCACTCTCTCTCTGCCAAATAAATAAATAAAATCTTTTAAAAAACCGTTTCGGTATTGATTAGATGTTGAAATGATAATTGTTTGGATGTATCGATCCAGTTGTTCGGATCAACCAACTATGTGACGAAGTCGAAACTTAATTCCACGGTGCGCTGGGTCAATGTGGCTGCTAGAAATTTTCAGAGGCCACGTGCCATTTCTGTCCGATGGCGGGGGTTAGAGCAGAGCCTGGGGGAGCGCCTCTTCTGCTGC
>ML108404.1:0-15988 GCA_003697995.1 Taxidea taxus jeffersonii
TAGTGAGCCTGCTTCTCCCTCTCCCCTGCCTGACACTCCCCCTGCTTGTGCTCTCTCTCTTGCTATCTCTCTCTCTCTCTGTCAAATGAATAAATAAAATCTTAAAAAAGAAATGCAGAAGTGAAAAGCCCTGGGTGAATTTGCCCTGCATAGACTGATCCCAGAAAGAGTATATATTAAAAATGTTTAAATTCCTTTTAAATGGACAAAACAGGCAGCTATATACTAAAGTATATCTTTGACTACACAGACCTTTTCTAATTTCTCAGGAAATCTTTCCTTTTGTATTACAGTTCTATCACATAGCTAAAGAAAAACACATCTGAAATGTGTGATATAATTATCAGTTATGCATACCTTTCTATCAAGTCTTTTCTGAGACAACGTTTTGACAAAGTGAAGAAAGGAGGTATCCCATTTCCTAATTTCTTGAAAGGTCACATGGCCCTGGGAAGGAAGAGAGCATGGTGATTTTTCAGAGTTTCCTTTTCCACTGCACAAGTTCTAGCTTTGTCATGGAGATAAATGAAAAATAAAGACGTCAAACTTTCCATCATGCTCTCAAGGCCAGCAAAACTCTTTTGGTACAGTGGCACTCTCTGTTAAACATATGATAATCCAACCACAAATTGCCTAGATTATCTGGTACTATCTCTTACTTTGAACATACTCTGCAAGGATATGAAATGATGACAGAGATTATCTTTAAAGGATGAAAGCAAGAAGATCATTTGGATCTAAAAGATAATGTTCCATCAATTCCATTTCCTTGTGAATGAATTGATTTTCAGTTACTGAGTTACAACAGAAGAGGACTAGTGGAGGTATTAGCTGGCTGTCCTTGGAGAATGAGGATACAGGGCAGCAGCTGTTGTAGCCTGTGAGCTGAACACATGTGCCACATTTAGGCTGAGGTGTCCCCTGGATGAGACTTTTTCAAATGTTAGAAATGAGAAGAAAAATTCTGTCATCTGCTCCAGAGTGCTTCCCTGTTACATTCTGATTTTGGTAAACAAAAACACATGTATCAGCCCCATGAAACAGAATATTCAATTCACAATTTGTTTCTGATAAATCTCTTAGTCTTGGGACATCTGGGTGGCTCAGCCTGTGAAGTGTCTGCCTTCAGCTCAGGTCACGATCCAAGGGTCCTGGGATGGAGCCCAGCATGGAGCCCCACATCAGGCTGTGAGACCATTGTGGGCATCTGCTTGAAGATTCTCTGTCTCTCCCTCTGCCTCCCACCCCCCCACACACACACTCTCTCTCTCTCTCTCAAATAAATAAATACATCTTTTTTAAAAACCCTATATTTTACTAATTAAGAGTAAAATTATCAATGGGTGATAGAATCTTCAACAAAACAGTGATTTATTAATGTGAAAAGCGTTATCGGCAAAATCAGCATGGGATGCAAATACAGAAACAAAGAGAAGCCAGCCACCAGAAACACAAAGCTTAGCCACCTTCAGGGAAGCTGATATGCCTGTCTTCTCCGACAGTGTTTATCTTCAGGCAGCGCGGCCCTTGGAGGCTCCTGAGGGTGGGAATAACATGTGGTCCCACAGTAAGAGCAGAGGGGGGTGGTTACTTATTTTCCCTGTATTTCCTGAGCACAATTCCAGGTGTGTAGTGAACTTCCGAGGCCAGATTACCAAGAGAAAATGTCTCCAATGATTCTGCCTATTTCCAAGTAACCCTAGGAGAAGCAGCCTCCCCCTAGACCAATGTCGCATGCCACGTGGGGACATCTTTCTGGACCTCTCTTGAGATGAGTTCTGTGATTTCAATTATAATGAAATGAGCCCCACAGTCCTTGGTAATGATTAACCTGTAGGCAGAGTAAGTATCGACAAAGCGTTGTACAGAACATCTCCCAGTGTCTTCCCTACATCCTCAATGACTTGTATAGATATAGACAAGTATTGATAACTTCAGATAGCATACCACTACAAAGTTAATGGAATTGACTCCTGCGGACGCATTGATTTTTATCAGTGAGATAATCAGAACCCTTTGGGGCAAGTTTCCAGTCCACTCTAAGAGACTTAGGACAGTCTCTCTTCTTGCCGCCTGTGAGTGAAGAGGAACAAAGATATATTGTAAAAGAAAAGCGAGTCGTAGTTTAAAGGATTGCATTTCTTAGGGTCAGCCACCTGCCAGTCATGTGTTCTTGAATGGGTCACTTTACTTTTTTTTTAAACCTCAGTTTTTGTTTTTGTTTTTTTCTCTATAAAACAGAGAGTTTTACTTGTGTAGGGACTGCTGGAAAGGGCTAGCTGTGATGCCCACGGAAAGCTCCACAGGCAGGACTGGACACACAATAGTGTTTCATAGATACTGGTTTCCCACAATTCCCCATGACTTATTTTCCGGTTTGTAAATTCCTTAACTGATTTCATTTCCTGAAACACGGAAGACTAGCAGATCACATTCAAATTAGAATACAGGCTTGTGACTCATATAGAAGCGACACCTTGTCAAGAATAGGTTATGTAAGGGGAAGCTCTCCCTACAAGAGCAAGTTACCAGAGAAAAATTGCCTCCCTAAAAAATGGCTCACTATCTGCAAACACTAGTTATCCCAGGTCCTACAATCCCTTTAGAAACCTGTCAACACATTCTAAAATCAGATCATTCTAATGAAAGGAAGACTCTAGACTTCCAATTCTACTGAGTAAAGATTAACTGATTCGTTCCCAAGTGATTTTCTGCATACCCCTCCTGGTGAATGGAAATGGTTTTGTGAAATGGGAAGAAATCTTATCTCCAGCACTGCCCCCCGCCCCTGCTTCAGTACTAAACACTTACCCAATGTCAGCTTCTAGGGTTCCAGTGACATTTTTTTTCTCCAACTGGGTACTCTAATTTATAAAAATTCAGTGATAAACAGTTTATATTTTCATTAAAAATATTCACAGTCAAAAACCAGTGATGTACTATATGTTGGCTAATTGAACATAATGAAAAAAGAAAAAGATGTTTATAAAAAGACCCCATAGCCAAATTGAAGAGACTCTTATCAGCCAAAAATAGTCAAAATCTGCACATCAGTAAGTATAAACCATAGTCGACTGAATGCCACAAATATGTTTAAATCTCTTAGTTCTAAAAAATACAAAAACAAATGAAAAAATAAACTTTTTTGTCTCCTTGTCAAGATACTAGGGAACCCATTCACTTGTTTCAGAACTAGTAAAAATAAAAATCAAACCTTTATTTTGCCTTTCTTTTATGAGCTCTCTCATAGCATAGCCAAATGTAATAAGAAGTTTTTTTTCATGGAAGTGTCCCAGCTAATTAATGAAGAATGAATAAATGAATAGTAAGTTATTACCATTTTATGATACCTAATGAAACTGTGGACCAAGATTTTAAACATCCCTATGAACATTTCTCATCACAAAAGAAAGATAACCATTCATGCTTCCTGATAGAGGATACTGACCACATCCTTTAGAAGATAGTCTTACCAAAATTTGATTTCACATCAAACATTTAGATCTCACTACCAATTTGCAGAAAAATCAAAGAGAGATGAACATTGTAGGACACCACAGGGATGCAATCAGTGATTTCCCTAGAGTCTATAGGACAGAGGACCCAGCTTCATCAACAAATAAAACTGCAAGGAAAACACGAGTTGGGTGTGCCTTTCAACTTAAGAGGTTTAAGAGTCACACCCAGTAATGACAATGTCTGAACTTTGCTACCAACTCCAAAAATAACCTGAAAAACTACAAGACAGTTGAAGACCAACCATACTGTTATTTATTGTAATTTATTTTTACTGTTTTAGGTAAGATCATGGTATGGTTATATGCTTTCAGATCCTTGTCCTTTAAAGATATACACTGAAATATCTATGGGTGAAATATATGGAATCCTTGCCTTTACTTCAAAATAATCTTGGAGATGGAGAAAATGTGTGTTTTTGGTTTTTTGTATAGATAAGCAAGATTAACCATGAGTTGATAATTTTTGGAGCAATGTGATAGGTATGTAGTAACTTTCTCTGTGCTTCTGCGTCTTTGAAATTTTTCATCATTAAAAACACCACAAATAGCCAGTAATTCCTTCCAAAATAAGGAAGAAAATCTTTAGCATCTATAACGCCTTTGTAACTTGGCTTTAGGTTTCAAAAGCTACTCCTCCTCAGGCATCTTACACATTCACCACTTGTTTCCTTCATAAACATGAACATACCTTTGCCCTGGTTTCTCTCTAATGAGAACATCCCTCCCTGCCCCGTCCACTCACTTACGGCACTCACATCTGATAATATTTATTTTTCCAGTATTCCTCCTCCACACCCAGCAAGTAGTAGTTGTTTTGTGCATTTAATTAGTTTGGTTCTTCATGTTACCTTTGGTTACAGCTTTTCCCCCAATCGCACCTTACTTACACAGCCATCTATATACGCCCTGCTTGGCTCTGAGCACCCCGACGGTGGCACGATGGTGGATTTCACTGATTCAAGTCCACAGAGCAGCCATTCAAAAGTGCGAAGAATTGTCTAGAGGTGCACCTTTTCCAGAGTCACTGTTTCCCTACACTCAAGCACCTCATTTGTACTCTTGAAAATATATAGTCTCCTGTGACTTCCTGCCAAGGGTCTTCTGTTCTAAAAAGATATCTTGTCTCCATTATAAAATAAACGATAATACCCTTTTATATGACAGGTGATTCTGAAAACAGTTCCTGAGCCACATTCTAAGGGACTTGCATTCTCAAAACAGCCCTTCTTGGTGCAGAATCTTATGGTGCTTGCCTTATTCCAGAAGCAGCTCAGGTGAAAGAATCTCCCTCTTAGCAGGTGTTAGTGTCCCAAAAGTTGGTCTGGAAATATTCTGGACTAGGGTTCTTGAGTTCCAATGTATTAGTGACAAGACTTCTCTGCCTACAAGTGATATCCAAAGTGTTTATCTGAAGCTGGTCTTTTAACTCTGATGATATGGAGGCATGCAGTCTTAATCCCAAGGTCTTTTTCTTGAGCCAGTGTTAAGTTAGTCAAGGAGTTCAGTCAAGGAGCACAGTTAGAAAGCTTAGGCGTGGGACTGAAATCATCTGATCATGCATAAAATAAAAGTATAGGGACAGATGGTGCGGGTCTGTGAGGTAAGCAGTATCTGTCCTCATCAGCCTGACTATTCCTTTTAGGGAATATAAGCCTCAGAGCCAATGGGAATGACAGTGCTCTGAGGAGTGAGGGCACAAGTATTATATTCTATCATTTTTTAAATATAGCTGCTGATAAAAGTGCACACTTTTATATAAGACATAACTTCTTATTGATAATAAACTAATAAATATTTGCTAAATGGGTATTGGAAAAGAGGTATGTCAATACATAACTCAATAAACTGATCAAGTAAATAAGTGAAATAATAAACATTTCTGCATTTCAAAGATATAGTTCTAAATTTACTTTTTAAAAAAGAGATTTATTAAGCTATAACTGACATGCTATAAGATCCATTTTTTCAAGTATATAATATGAGAGGAGGGGATGACCAGTTAGTATGTTCACGCAGGTGTGCAACCACCAACACTACCTAGTTTCATAACATTCGCCATCCCCAAAATAAGCCCCATACTCATTAGCAGTCATACCCACTCTCTTCCCACCTCTAGCAAACACAGACCAATGCAGTAGTTTCCATGGATATGGTTATTCTGAACATTCCATAAACGTGGTATCATACCATATTTGTCCATTTGTTTCTGACTTATTTCACTTAGCATAGTGCTTTCAAGGTCCCTCCAAGGGGTAGCATGTGTCAGTATTCCATTCACTTTTATGACTGAATAATATCCCAGCTTATGGATATACCACACTTGATGTATCCATTCATCCGCTGAAACACGTCTGAGTTGTTCTCTTCTTCTTACCTATTATGTATAATACAGTTGTACGTTTCCACACAAACATTTTGTGTGAATATATATTTTTAATTCTTTAGGGTAAACACCTAGAGGTGGGATTGCAGGATTGTATGGTAAGTGCGTGTTTAACATTTTGAGAATCCCCCAAAATGCTTTCCAAAGTGACTGCACCATTTTTCAATCCCATCAGCAAGGTCTGAGAGGTCCAATTTCTCCATGTCGTGACCAGTGTTTCTTCCTTTATCGTATATCTTATTTCAGCTTTCAAAAAAGTATAAATTTTTAAGTTGTAGTATTCAACCATAATCCTTGACACACTGAAAGGTCTGAAATATAGTATGTGTTGTGGCTAAAATTTATGTAGTGACTAGTTTATAAACTTAAATATTGACTGTTAAAACAATAATTGTAACCTAATTTTTAGGAGAGTAAATATTACTGATTTTTATGATCTAGACATATAACATTTAAGCAAGAAGAAAGTCATTCTCAGGGTAGAAAGAAAAATAATCTAAAATAATCCCAAGAGAAATGTATATATATACTTGGAGGGAAATTAACACAAATATTTTAGGTAACTTTGTATATCTGAAATTGAGGAATGCATGGCATTTCTCCAATTCAATTTTTAAAATATTTATCAGATGCCCACTACTTGCTAAGAACTGGCACAAAACTGAATTAGAACACAGAATACTTGACACAACAAAAACTTGAGTAAATTAATGCTCTATATCAACATACATATATCATAAATTGTACAGTTTACTTATGTGGGAAGCAAATATATAAAGAAATAAATCTAAATGTTAAATACTTAATTCAAGATCATGGTTAACTTTAGAAAGTCAGGCAGGAAATATGGCTCATTGCATAATGAGAGCTATAAAGTTTACACAGATGATTTTAACATGCTTTTGCATTTATTATTTCTTAATCTGGATGACAGGTTCACTAGTATTCTTTATTTACCTTTTCTTATTTTCTTATTTTCTTTATTTAACCCTTCACACTTCAGGAATGTTTCATAATTAGAATTAAATTAGTAGGAAAAGTACTAGCCTGTTATAAAGAAGAATAAACAAAAAGAACAAAATATAATACAATTTAAAATATCACTTACTTGTAACTCTAAGAGAAACTTTTGATCACTATTAATTGGTGCAAATAAACTAATGCCAGAGAACTTTGTAATTTTCTTACTAACAAGATTCTCAAAATAAAAATAGAGCTGGCATGGCTACCTGGAACAGCAATCTCATATCCTGGGAGTCTTGAGAGATATAAATGGGCAATGTTATTGGGCCATCAAAAGAATTACAGTGCAAACATTGGATGGCACCAAGTGTTTGTCTTCATTTTTTTGCCCAAGTTTTGTTTACAAGAATTATACATGAGACATTTAAAATTGAAAGTCAGACAAAGATTTTAAATAAAATTTGATGTGTGAATCTGGATTAATTTAACCTGCCAGGGTGCCCAAGTCTCAAAACCTCAGTAGTTTAACAAAAAATAATTCTGTCACTCACACAAAATCCAAATTAGGTAGACCAGCTGTCCTCGATCTCATGGTTGTGCCATATGGCATAGGTGGCCTCCAAGATTTTTGTGAGCATGGAAGAGAATTACAGAGAGATACCAGGTCTTCACCATCACGGACTCTCACAGCTCCCTGGCCAAAGCCACACAGAAGGTCCCACACAAGAACCCGAAAAAGAAGCAGGAGCACACGAATCCTTGGTGAGAATGTATTCTCTCTCCCATGATTAGTGACTGTTGTTTTTGCAAGTAAGTGGTGAAAGGAAATAATAATGGCACATTACTATAAAAAATATTTCCTCTCTCTTATCTAAAGACTATTTCCTCAGAGCTTTTCATTACAGAAATAGAAAATTTTCCAGTTTTATACATTAGCAGTTAACTAATGGATGTGTTTTCCATACATAACTGTTAAAATAGTGAAAACAAATTATAAGCAACAATAACAACTTTTTTCCCCTCAATTTTTACCCATTACAATCATTTCCAAATAAATAAATAAATAAAATCATTTCAATAGGATTTTTAGAAGTATGTAAATGACATGAAAGACCAAAAAATAAACTCAATAACAGAAACAAAAATGTGCTTTTTACTTTATACCCTCAGTCAACACCTTTCTTTTCAAAATCCATTAAAGGAAGAATTAGATAATGTCTTTTATACCAAGAAGATTATGTTTATCAGATTTCAATGCTTTCTAATACATTAATACTAAAAATTTAGAGAAAAATAATACGCATCTGAGGCATTCAATGAAATTCCACTTACTATATGACACAAATACCAATACTGCAAAATTTGACCTGTCGGTCCCTGAAAAACCTACTCCTGCTCCCTTGGTAATCAAGGCTGTTTCCTCTCTTATGCCTACTACCTCTTTCTCTGTGTTCTCTCAGGACACCTTCCTGATATAACAGATTAGTAAAATGAAAAAATTAGAAAATAAGTGGTATTGTATGGCTTTATAATGGAAAGAGAGAAATACTGACTAGTCTAGGGACTTCCCTAAGATAAAGGACATTTTAGGAATTAATCCAAACATAGAGTATGGAAAAAAGAAATGGATGATAAACTGTCACTTATCTAATAATAAATTCTCCAAGTATTAACTTGTATCTCATCAGATAAGAATACAAGAACAAGTTGATTGTAAGAGAGAGTGAAGCCCCAAACAGTGAAACTTCTAACACAAGTGCATGAAAAATATGAATATCCTACAGATTTTAACTAAATTTACAATAATGAAAAAATTCAACTATTTAATTTTCAAGTCATACCAGGAAAATCTCTAAACATGGAGCTGTGTGTAAGTAAGTAAAGTTTTCCTTAAAAAGAAATAAAGAAATAATAATGGTGAAGCCAGCTCCTTCTCTGGTTTTTCTACACAGTAAGGTGAATGGAGAGGATGTAATAAAATGTATTAAGAGCATGAATTTGAATCCACACATTTCTTTAACAGTTTTAATAAAACTAATTTTAAAACTTTTATGCAGACTTTCACATGTAAGTTCTTATATATAGTATTGGTTACTATATAATAATGGTAAGAAATGCTTTAACAATATAAGCCAGGGGTGCCAAGATGGTTCAGTTGGTTAAGTATCTGACTCTTGATTTTGGTTCAGGTCGTGATCTCAGTGGTGAGACTGAGTCCTGAGTTGCGCTTCTGCTGGGCATGGAGCCTGCTTAATATTCTCTCTCTTCCTCTCCCTCTGCCCCTCCCTGCCCCCTACTCCCTCATGTACCTTCTCTATTGAAAACAAAACAATATAAGCCAAAAACTTTGGCTTCAGATGCATCACTTTGTAGGCTAGTTGGTTGTTCCACCAAAGCCGACCTCCATTTTCTTTCGTTAAGTAGATCTGCTTTGAGGAAACAAGTAAGTTGTTTCCAACTTACAACTACTCAGCAGCTGGCATTGATTGGGGTGGGGCTTCAACACCAGCCAAGGAATGGAGGCTGTGGCACAAATCTGACCAATGAAACATTAAACTCCCCTTGCCCCATTGATTTAGTGATAGATTCATGGCCTAGGATCTGTCTAAAAAATATGATTCCATCCCCCTGGATCCAATTTGATTCTGTGAGAGTGGGTCCCAGGATCCACTTTCTGAAGCAACCATGTAGAGGCAAATCTTCTCAGTTGGACTTGGATTTCTGGTTACAGAGCTTAAGTGGAGTCAAGGTAGCTGAAGGTAGCCTGAGAGGTAGATACAAGAGCAGGTAACGTTTGGATTCTTGATCAAGCCCTGCATGGAGCCAGCCTCATCAGTCATTTGATCTGATAGATTATGTTTTTACTTAATCCAGCTTAAACCGATGTCCTATTATTTACTACTCTATTTAAAGTATTTGTTATAAAAGATTGTGCACTTGGGATGCCTGGGTGGCTCAGTTGGTTAAGCGGCTGCCTTCGGCTCATGTCATGATCCCAGCGTCCTGGGATCAAGTCCCACATCAGGCTCCTGGTTTGGCAGGGAGCCTGCTTCTCCCTCTACCTCTGCTGCCACTCTGCCTGCCTGTGCTCTCTTTCTGACAAATAAATAAACAAAATCTTAAAAAAAAAAAAAAAAAGAGGGGCGCCTGGGTGGGCCTCTGCCTTCGGCTCAGGTCATGATCTTGGAGTCCTGGGATCGAGCCCCACATAGGGCTCTCTGCTCAGCAGAGAGCCTGCTTCCCCCCCTCTCTCTGCCTGCCTCTCTGCCTACTTGTGATCTCTCTGTCAAATAAAGAAATAAAAAATAAAAAAAAAAGATTGTGTACTCATAATGAAGCTGGCATTGTTCATAGTGGTCTTATAATGTTTCTGAGCAAATTAACTTCAAGAACTTCAGAAGAAGAATAATTTTCATTATTTTATAAACATATCTCATTTCTGGTCCCAAATAGTATTTTATGGGCTGACTGTCGAGCACGTTGGGCTCTGGATAATAGTAGATTGTTAACACAATGTACACACACACAGATACACACAAGACAGAAGTCAACGACCACTTAGAACATTCAGACAACTGGGTCCCAGGCTCCAAAATGAATTTCAAAGGTGCCCTGAATATTCCCTGAATGAGACAGCAGCAAGGTTAGTGGACACAGATGGCATCTTTAATAGGAATTTTGCATGTGGAGGGTAACAATTATTTATATACATATTTTTTATGTTTATTTTTAAAACTTGTTTTAAAAAATTAAGCTCAAGGGACGCCTGGGTGGCTCAGTTGGTTAAGCGGCTGCCTTCGGCTCAGGTTATGATCCCAGCGTCCTGGGATCGAGTCCCACATCGGGCTCCTTGCTTGGCAGGGAGCCTGCTTCTCCCTCTGCCTCTGCCTGTGCCTCTGTCTGCCTGTGCTCGCTCGCTCGCTCTCTCTCTCTCTCTAACAAATAAATAAAATCTTAAAAAAAAAAAAAAAATTAAGCTCAAGCAACAGAGTATCAGTTCACCTGGGAATTCATTAGCTCTTTCTGGATTAGAAGCCTTGGATTTTTAAAAGAATTTTCAAGTTTGACTAAATGATTATAAAAACACAAGCTGCCCGTAAAGGGCAAAAGTCAAATTTTTACAAGAGGAGAACCAGACAAAGATCAAAGAAAAAATGTTGTTGGAGAATATTTCCATAGCTGGTAAATAAAATTCTCCTGTATTATTTGTTTGGTGAATATTTATGAAGAATCACTAAAAACCAAATAAATAGCTACTCACTGCCCAGATATTTGAAACTACATTGCTAAATGTTAACTCATAGAGGAATGCCACTATCATTCTTATAATTCTTTTTTTAATTACCAAAGAAAATTAATGAAGAGATAATACAAGAGAAAGTTAAAATAATGCCAGGATAAACACATGGAAGGCTTACAATTATTTACAGGAATGAGTTTTCCAATTGGCTATGGTTAAAACAGTAACTTTTAAAAAAAAATTTCATTCTCAGTATGGAACATTCTTTCACTTCAAATATTCACATACTTTAATAAAGGTAGAAATGTGTATATATAAACAGATTAGTTCTATTAATACATATGTTCAACTTGTGAATTTTTACTGGGAATAATTTTTCATAAACTAATCAGTTTCAGTTACTGGATTCCTATTGGCTATGGTGCCTTGTTTCTTTGAAATTTGAAAGAAGTTTTTAAATATATTCAATGTCACTATGATGTTTAGTATATTTTAGTATTTTACAATTTTATATTTGTTAGATGTTGAATATAAAAAAAAGGATGATTCTTTATTCAACAAAAATGAAGGACACAGATAACTAATGTCAGAAGTCTGATAAGGCACCTGCTGAAATGCCATTATTTTATGGATAAAGAAACAGATCCAGAGGAAGGGAAAAGCATGGCTCAGTAATGGAAGGGACAACCCAGGCCCACTGTTTTATTTTTGTTTGTTTGTTTTTTCTCCCTGAACATAGCTTTTTATCATTTACATAAGTACCTGCAGTACGTACACATAAACTATCAGCTCGACCCTGCACATCTAACTCAGAGTAAAGGTCCATAAAAGGCAAGCAAATCCAATGTTCTAAGAATAAAAGTAAACTAGGAGTGAGGGGCCGCCTGGGTGACTCGGTTGGGCGACTGCCTTCAGCTCGTGTTGTGATTTCGAGTCGCAAGATCGAGTCCTGCCTCCGGCTCTCAGCTCCCCGGGGAGTCTGCTTCTCCCTCTGACCTTCTCCCCTCTCGTGCTCTCTCTCGCTCTCTCTCAAATAAGTGAACAAAATCTTAAAAAGCAAAAAACAAAAAACCTAGGAGCGAGCCCTGCAGAAAATGAGAAGTCTTGCCTCGGGTGCATACTGAACTACTTACAAATGAAAACGGGCGTTGCGCAACACTCATACAATTGTACTCACTTGCCTACAAAAACAGGATTTAAAAAACATTCATATATGATTAAAAATAAAACAAATGAACAAAAATTTAAAAATCTAAAAAAACTTGAATAATAACTCCGTTGCGCTATTACCACACAAACATTAGGAAAATGCACCCAAGCTTTCGGTCCGAGAGACCACCAGGAGCCAACACCGATGCACTCACACGAGGGTTTATTTCACAAGCTTGAGCTTGGGCCCAAGTGTACGCGCACAGCGCAGTAGGGACTTGGCCCCCGAGCCTAGTTAGGGCAGGGGTATTTATGGCTCATCCCGAGAGGCCTGGGGGCGGCACAGGGCACGCGGGGAAATTTCGGACTTGGTGGTCAACGAGCCCTGCAGCGGGCTGGTCAGCCGTTCCAGGTGTTGCGGGTTGTTCTCCTGGAACTAAGGTAGGGTAACCCAGTCCTAGGACCTGGGCAGGGTCACAGAGGCCTGAGATGGCCCCACTTATGCTAACGCTAAACTTGAGGTGGGATGCCCTTGAGCTTTCCAGCCTCCACACCGCTCAGCGCGGGGAGAGCCCGCCCCGCAGGCCCGAGCCCCGGGGCCACCGAGCACACGTGCTGAGGGCGCCCTGCGGGTCCGCGCCCGCCGCGGTGCGTGTGGCTCTCCGCCGGGAGCGCGCTGGCGCCAAGAACCGCGGTCTCCGAAGCCCTAAAAGCCCGAACTTTCTACCCGCGGGTGACGCAGGCGGGGAACGAACGTTCTGCGGGCGACACAGGCGGGGAACGGGCGGCTCGGATGCCTCTGCCGTGCACTGCGCGAGCGCGCTCCGGAGGCCCTCGGCGCTGAAAACCAGATGCAGGCCACCGCCAGCAACGTCGGATTGGGGACAAGGACGCCCGGCTGAGCGCGAACTCGCGGGCTTGCGCCGTTTGCTGGACCCGGAGTTTCCCTCGGCGACAAAGCTTTTGTAGTCGATTTACAAACACTGTGCGGTTCCCAGAAGAAACATCCGGAGGAAATGAAGCCACTGGGAGCGGGATTCGGGGCAGTCCTTACCAGCAGGGGCAAGCACACGGCCACTCTGCGGGCAGAGCAGCCTGACTCTGAGGCGGCCCTTCCGGCTGCGGGGAGGGGACAGCCGGCGGGACCCAACACCCGCGAGGTCAGGCCGGGCCCACAGGGGCGCCCCGTCCCCTCCACCGACAGGTCACTAAAGCAGTCAGGTTGTGGCTGCTGACGGACAGGGACCGTGCAGGGGCGGCGGGCCGAGGCTGGCGCAGCAGCACCGGGACAAGGGACAAGAGCCGGATCGTGACTCGAGCTTCCGCCCCGTCGGGTTATCGGGGACAGGCGGGTCTGCGGCAAGAAGCTGTCCGCGCCACAGCGAGGCCCGGCCTCTTCACCAGGCCGCGTGTGCTTCCAGGACCAGGAGGTCCTCTGGCTGCATGCAGTGGTCCCCACGGCGGGGTCCGCGTGCAGTCGGCGCTCTCCAGGGCAGCCACCAAACACTGAAAGGCCCCTAAGCAACAGAGCGAGACCGTTACAAAGCGAAGGTCAAGCAAAGCTTTTTTTCGCACCAAGCATCGAGCATCACACAGGCGGGTGTAAGAGTGCCCTGATGTATTTGACTTACTAATTTCTTACCTAGTCTTCAAGGAAGAATTAACTTTCCTGTTTTAGTCTTAGCCCAGTCCCCTTCACAGTCCAATTTAGCCCATTTTTGTAAATACTTTAAATCTTCCTCCGAATAGTTCAGTTTTTCTGGTAGGGCTGGAGCCGGAAGTGTAACCAGCTCTTGTGCTGGTTCTCAGGCTGCTTGCTTTGCGGCTCCATCTGCTGATTGGTTTCCTTTCGAAATCAGATCAGTCCCCTTTTGGTGTCCCGGGCAATGCATAACGGCCACCTCTTTTGTGTCCCAAATAGCCTGGAGGAGAGCCAATATTTCTCTTGTTTTTAATTCCTTTTCCTTCTGTTGTTACTAGGCCCCTTTCTTTATAAATAGCCCCATGTATATGGAGAGTAGCAAAGGCGTACTTGCTGTCCGTATAGATGTTGGCAGTCTTAACCTTGGTCATCTGCAGTGCCTTGGTGAGTGCAATCAGCTCTGCTTTTTGTGCCGAGGTTCCGTGTGGTAGGGCTGCCGTCCAGAGTTCCTGCTCAGGGGAAACCACCACAGCCCCACATACCTCTTTCCATCGACCATGTAGCTACTCCGGTTTGTGAACAGAGTCATCTCCACATCCGGGAGGGGAATGTCTCTGAGGTCCGGCCTTATTCCTGTGACTTGCGTTAGGACCTCCCCGCAGTCATGTGGGTGGTCAGCCAGCTTCTCTGGTAGCAACGTGGCTGGATTTAGCACCGTCAGGGGCCAGAAGGTCACTCTTGGTTCGATCAGGAGGAGGGCCTGATACCCTGTCACTCGGGCATTCGTCATCCATCAGTCTGGTGGAGTCCGGAGAAGGCCCTCGATAGTGTGGGTGGCAGTCAAGATGAGATTTTGACCCAAAGTCAATTTACCTGCATCCTTGACCAGGAGGGCCGTGGCAGCAATTATGCGGAGGCGGGGGTGGGGGGGTGCAGCCCAGCCACTACTGGATCTAGTTTCTTGCTAAAATGGGCTACTGGCCTCTGCCAAGGCCCCAGAGTCTGGGTCCAAACTCCTTTGGACTTTGGACCCCACTTTTTCATCCACATCCAAGTGGAAGGGCTTGGTAACGTCTGGGATGGCCAATGCTGGGGCACTCAGTAAGGATGTTTGTAATTCCCGAAATGCTCCTTCTGCCTCAGCTGTCCCCTCTATCTTAGTGAGCCCTCCCTTAGTCGGTTCATAGATAGGTCGGGCAATCTCCGCAAACCAGCTCATAGTTTGTGGAGGAGATCTCTTCCCATCAGGTTATATGGAGCATTATGGAAGACCAGGAATCGATGCTTGACTACTCCCGAGGCCAAATTTAAAGTCCTTTCTGTTGTCCATTTATGTCTTTCTGTGCCATTCGGCCCTTGTACCCAGACTTCCTCTCCAGATAGTTTTCCCATAGGTTTAAGTAAAGATGAAAATTGGGCTCCTGTGTCCACCAAAAAATCAATTGGTATCCCCTCCACTTCAATTTTTACCCGAGGTTCAGGGAGGGGCTCTGAACCACAGCCCCTTCAGGCTCTGGTGGCCAGCATTGCTGTCTTCCTTTTGGGGCACTCCCTGGCCCAATGTCCTTTTTTCTTACAGTAAGCACACTGATCTGAATCTAAGTTTTCCCAACTGCCTTCTCTGTGCTTAGGCTTTTCCTTCCATTTACCATCCCCTACCTGCCTTTCCCCTTTCCATTGACCTCTTTCCATCTGTCTCTTCCCTGCCTCATGTAATGCCAAAACCTTGACCAGTTTTTTTGTCTGTTTTTCATCCTCTTGTGCATCCCTGTTGTTAAACACCTTTTCTGCTATCCCCACTCAGTCAGATTCTTCCCTTCAAATCCTTTAATTTTCTGAAGTTTCCTCCTTATATCTGGGGCGGGCTGACTGGCAAAAGCAAGATTTACTGCCCTCTGATTTTCGGGTGCCTCAGGGTCGATCGGGCTCTACATTTTATAGGCTTCAATAAGCCTTTCTAGGAAAGCTCCCAGAGACTCATTCTTACCTTGAGTCACCACACTAATTTTAGATGAATTTATGGGTCTCCTCGCAGCTGCACAGAGGCCTCCCAGTAGAGCCTGGTGGTAGAAGCGTAGGCTCTCCTTACCTTC